>VWYE01013404.1:66363-146011 GCA_013398995.1 Alaudala cheleensis
TTTTAGCTTTTTTTTTTTTTTTTTTTTTTTTTTTTTTTTTAATTTATATCCCTGAAAACCCTAAAAAAAAAGGGAAGAAAATTCCTAAGACAATGACAGTACTCTGTTTTGATCCAGAGGCTTGAACTTCTTTTTTAATCATTTTTGAACATGTAAGAATCATATAAATCATTGCAGAGTTATACTGGACCCAATGTTCTGGTACCTTTGTTCACATAGGAAAATATCTCTTTTTTCTGCTGATATATGGTACAGATATATATGTGGACTTGTTGAACGGATCCTGTTCCACTTCAAGAAATTTTGAGATGCAGCATCAAGATCCATTTGATCATGCATCTATAAATGATAATTTTGGAAATAAAACAAAAATATGTTTCTAGGAAAGCAGAATTTTTTACTAAGCACTGTTTTATATACAGTTATAATTTTCTTTTCCAAAGCACAGATCATATTTTCTGAAGTATCACTGTCCAAGTAGAATTTGGCTGCTTTTTTTGTACAAAATATTGTCTACTAAGAAAAATGTGTAAAAGAAGAACTAAGGAAATACTTTTTCCTAGGTATAAAACTTGCTAGAGTGATGAAACAAAAGTCTACATAATTTTTTCCATGTTCTCTCACATGCCACATTAAGAGATATTAACCAAAAATTCCATGAAATACTGTCAGAAAGTAAAATTTAATTGGGTGTTAAAAACTAAAGCAAATATTTTTACATCTGGCAGATTTAGCAATGCACATTCTCAAAAAATGGTGAGTACTCCTTATACAACCAAAGGAAAATTAGATAGAAGAACTGAAAAAATTATTGTTTTCTCATATGATAACTTGATATTGGTGAAATTAAAGGACATTACAAATTTATTACAGTTTTCATATGGAAATGGTACAAGATGGGAAGATACTGGCTATTTTGAAGGAAAAGGAAAGAAAAAATCTAATACTGCAGTAAGGTTATGTGACTCAAAGATTGTGAAGGCAGTTGAATATTAAACTGTGACAGAGAAAAAAAGAAAGGAAAAGTTTAAGATAATCAGAAACATTTAATTGAACACAATCCAAAAACAGGCTGCAGACATCACTACTGTGTGTGTCAGTGTGCCATCTTTGTGTTTTGTCTTCTGCCTTGCCTTAAGGAAAGAAAAATCACACAATATGGACTTAAGTTAAACTCATGTCTTTTCTCCAATGCATCTAAACTGTCCATGTGTACACATCTCTGCATAGTGAGAAGGCAGAAAGCCTAATATCATGTATCTTGCACCAGTAAATCTTAAACAAAGTGACTCTGGGCAATGAGCAAGAGCAAGTCTAAAGCTAAATGATAGGAAGGTTCAACTATTCACTAAATAATTATCTGTTACTATAACATTCTGCAGAAATTAATGAAGGACTTGAGATAGCATAGGCTATTTACAAAAATGTGCAGTGACAGGACAAAGGGGTGTGGCTTTAAACTGAAAGAAAATAGGTTAAGGACAGATATTAGGAAGGAATTCTTTACTGTGAGGGTGATGAGGCACTGGAACAGGTTGCCCAGACAATCTGTGGGTGTCCCACCCCTGGAAGTGTTCAAGGCCAGGTTGGAGGGAGCTCTGAGCAATGTGGTGAAGTGAAAGGTGTCCCTGCTCAAGGCAGGAGGGCTGGAACTGGATGATCTTTAAGGTCCATTCCAACCCAAGACATTCTGTGATTCTATGGTTCTGTTCCAGAGGTGTTCTTGAATTGCACTTGTGGGACAGTAAGAAAAGTAAGAAATATTTTAAATTCTAGTTTGCACATTTTCTTTACATAGTCTGCAGAAAACTTACAAGAAATGGTAGAGAATAGCCAATACATAAGCAAAACTAAAGAACACCACTTGTCAAATGTGGCTTGTTAGTAAGGGAACAGTTGTCTTGGTCTGTAATATATTTCTCTGTGTGATGTAAATTTAGCACACGTAACAGAACTTGCTCAGTCTTAGAAGCTTTCAGCAGCTTTCTGAGAGCAAGAAAATAACTTAGGGAAAGAATTTCTGCTTTTTAACATTAAACTAAATCCAGCCATGGTGTATATGACGATTGGGAGCTACATCCATAGAAGTAAAGTGCCTGAGACTATTCACAAGGACTGAGGAAAATTGGCATAAGGAACAATGCACACATGCAATTAGCCTGAAAACAGATGGCTAGATGCAAAATATTTGGGAAGGAGAGTCACTCTGCCATGCTGACTCCAAAGTGGTGCTGGTTTGGAGGAGTGCTTGCTACCTGGGCTGTAGCACAGTTGTAGCATCTACCCAATGCACACAGTGACGCTCCAGCTTTGGGACCAGTTTATCTCTTGATTCAGGGAGGTGCAGAGTCCCTCTCCCCACCAGCACTCCATCTTCTAACTGTCATTAAAGGAGACAGAGTAAACACTTTTCCAATTACTATTATTATGTATCTAATGCAGAGTTTGCACAGGGGTGTTGGTGATGATACCATTCCATTGAATGGAAACATGTTACTCAACAGGTAATATTTACATCAGAATCTGACAGATTTTTTTTTCAAGTGACCTGTATCATTGTAAGACCTTCTAAATGTTGCAGTGCTATTCTAAGACTACTAACCCTTTCTATATGGTCTGATTTTTTAAAGCACTAAAGAAGAGACAAAAAATCCAAGGGGGAAAAAACCCCCAAAAAAGTACTCCATTTAAAAAATGTCTTTTTGGATGAGGGGCTGGATGACAGATGCACAGATGGACAGATTGAGGCTTGCAGTAGGATCCTTAATTTAAACTTTCATTTGCAAGAGAAAAGACTTTTAACAAGCCTTTAACATGTGTTTTCCCCCTAAGGTATAAATTATGCAGTATATAAAGTCTTGATTCTGTTAGACAGAAGTAACTAAATAAATAACTTAGATCTTTTTTTAAGTTTTGAGCATTCATGCACCATAAACTGATTATATTTTTTTTACTCACTTTGAAGTCATTGATAAAATATTCTTGCAAGATTTGAAAGAGGAAAAATAGAAGGTTTAAATATTTCAGAAGAGAAGACATTAATTTTCTCTCAGTCCAGTAATTGCAAAAATACAATTCTGTTTCATCTTTAATACAAGACAGAGAAAGGGAAAGTGAATTATCTGCCTTAGCAAAGACATTACTAATAATGAAATTACTGTCTTCTTGCAGGTATAAATTTGCTGTTTATTAATGCTAACACATGGTTTCAGACTTACATGATGTACCAGACAAGAGGGGAACTGATACGATTGTAATTTGAATTTCTGCTGTAACCTATCATAATAAATTACATGAAATGCAGGTGAAAAGCCTCATGTAGGCAGGTAACATGACACAAATAACAGCATCATCTACCCAACTCTATTTGCTCTGAAAAATTCATTAATTCATTCCTGATACCTAAAAGAATTCTCTCCATTTTTATCTGTGAGGAATTTAATCTCCTGCCCTCTTCCAGAATTTTCCCTTTCAAATGCTGTAGTGCTTCTCCTGCTAGATGTAGAGAGGTTTTTGAGGGTTGAAGACACCACGTAAAGGCACTATGCTCCCTTTCTCTAAGTCCTGTTTTTTTAAGGGAAGCACAGAGGCTGTGGTAGGCATTTGGAGGTAAAATTGCAATATAGCTGGAGGTTTCCAGGACATATTATAGAAAATGGCATGTACCAGAGATTTCTCATCGTGCTCTATCAGTTACCTGCTTTGAATTTTACCTCTGTGGGCAAGAAGAGGTCAGTGGAAGAAGTGTGTCGATGGAACCAGCTTTGCTCCTTTACATTCTCTTCACACTCCCAGATCACAGCTGAAAGAAGGCATATATTAATAGATTTTCAGAGATTGGCACCTCTTCTCCAAGGCAGAAGTATCTGCTAGGACATTCACATTCTCCAGAGCCCAGTATGATCCCATTAGGCCAGAAAAGATGTGATGAATAGGGAAATTTCTTGCCTTCTGTGACAAGAAAAACACATGCAGAGTAATGGGCACAAGACAAGAAACATTATGCATAAGAAATATTTGGAAACTTCTTCATATTGGGTCAATACAAGTGAAAAAAAAAACCCAAAACACACTTTTATTGTTTTTACTTTCAAATCAGTCTTTACAAATGCTTTCAAAATATTTTTCTTTGCAGCTATCTTATTACTCCTGTTTAATTCTCATATTTTCTTGCTCGATAACAGCTACATCAAATTATTTTTGTTTCATGGCTCTTTCTTTACTCCTCTGGGCCCAAACCATCAGACAGTAGAAAACTGTCAGATATGAAGCCTTTTGATAGACTTAGACTCCACTTCTTCAGGCTACCCATTTTTCTGCAGGATTTTTAGTGTTGAAGTTAAATATTCTGGGTTTCCCCAAAACATTTCTCAGAAAGAACTTGCCATTTATAATGGAAAATAGATCTCTGCATGTCCTCTGCAGTGTATTTTACGCTTTCCAAAATACCTCTCTTATAGAAGAAATTTAGCTATTTAGTGGAATGACATTTTCATATCTTATATATTGTGCAAAGAGACCATAGAAATGGTTTTAGACATCATTATTCGACCTATAACCACATTAATGTAAAAGAAAGTCAAGTTTATTTTTTACCACACCCCTTTTTGATGTGTAAGCAGGATAAGTAACAACTTTTATGATCCAAAGTATTCACATTTAATTCCTGGAAAAGAAAAATGCGTACAGCCACGAGTGCCCTTACAAAACATGCCGAGATTGAAATTCTGTATTACAACAAAATCTGCTAGAACTGAAAAACATAGAAAATTTAGGAATCAGGTTTGACCATTTGTGGAAACCTCCTAATATTTCATGATTTAAACTATTGTTTATTGTACAGAATCTACATTAATTCCCTCACAACAGTGATAAACTGAGTTATTTATTATCTTTACCCTTATGGCAAAGGCAGATTGGTTAACTTCATCCCAGTTCTCATTTTGTGTGAAATGTGAATTCCACATTTACATTTAATGCTGCATTGCCAATAAATTTGGCTTCACACTTTGAACTAAATGAGCTTCAAAGTTCCATAGAAACTCAGAGACATTTTTTACAGAAATACATATTCTCTTTCATTATAATTTTTTCTTAAGTTCTACTGAAGAAAAAAAAGAAATCAGATTAGTACTGATTCCTTGAGATGTTGTCATTTTTATTTACAATTCTAGTTGCATCCAGAATTAGATTTTTTTCTCTCTTATAATTGGCATTTATTTTATTTTTATGAATCTATTTAGAGTCACAGTAATTCACTGACTGCAGTTGCAGAAGCTGCTGCAGTATCTGTCTCTGAATCACAGCTACTAGCAGTGAAATGTTCTAAATTCTTCTGCAAACTGTCAAGTTCTTTAATAGCACATATGTTAATTATTTTGAGCTAAACTGTTATAAAAAAAATCCAACCAAATTCTTGGCATAGTCTCTAAGTTATGTAACTACTGTGTGAGAAAATGGAGCTCTTGTGATAGGGAAAGTAGATAAAGGTTGCACCATTAATTTAACACCCCAAAATCTGAAATTGCTTAGCTGAACAGAAGAGAAATAAATGTACAAAAGATAGATGAAATGGTGTCCAATTTGGCCAATGTTTAAAAATGTAACTTATTATAAAATAATCCTGTGTCAGTAAACCAGCTTCTGCTTTTAATAATAACCATGTAATGGAAATACATTTCAGAAGCATCAGCTTATCAGTAAATGTACACAGATGGTCCCTCTATTTGCCATCAGGTCTTTCACTGACTCCCCAAACAGCCTGAGGAAACTGCATTTACTAAGATCTCCTCAGATAGCTGTAGCAAGCAGAGCACTACCCATCAGTATCAGAATCACAGTCCTCTCTTTCATATCATATTTTGAGCACATCCAGTAATCTGACCTGTCACAGGCACCAGCCAAGTGGAAATGACAGTGAGTGACAGTAACAGACCAAATAAGGTGGCTGCCAGGAGCACAGAGAGACCCAGGGACCTCAATCAACTGAACCACAAATCCATTAAATGATTTAATTTTGTGTATCCAACTGCGGGGCAATGTTTACAGCAGGGGAGTAAAATACACCCACAAAAAAATAAAAACATGTAAAGGCATAAACAGTTTGAGAAATAAAAAATGCTTTGAGGAGAAGTTAATGCTGGATTGGTCCCTTTTTTGGAAGATGCTACAAGATCTTTATATGCACATAGAATAAACTGTTCTGTAATATGGTCTTATGCCTTATAAAATGATTCTCAAATGAAATCAGTTTTGACTGGTAATGCAGGAAGGTAAAAAGACAGTTTCTTCCATTAAAGTAAGCTAGTCAAGTTTTGTTTCCATTTTCTGGCTGGCACTGCAGTGACTGAAATGCAGAAAGAACACATTCTAACCTGGATTAAGGGTACAGTTTTACTCATGTACTTTATTTATATATATGTTTTTAGATATTGTAGAACTTTAGTTTTCTATTCATCCTCTCTATTAAAGGATAGTTTGGCTCATTCTATCTAATAATTTCAGTTAAATTTTGTTTAAAAACCCTTAAGTCCCAGGATAGATAGTCCACTCCTTAATTGTGCCTTCTGAGCATCTCATTGGGGTGTGAGGGGAAGACCTGTTGTCTCTTTGCTCTGTCAACAGAATGGTTTTGATATATGATGAACTTGGGCATTCACTCATGAGAAAGTAGGCTGGTAAATATAATTTATGATTAGGCATTATTCATTATTCAAACACATAAATTGCTTGTAGCTGAAAAAAAATCATAAAGCATACATGAGAATTAGAAAAGGTGTTTTGTTTTGTTGTTTGTTTGCTTTGTTTTTGGTGGGTTATTTTTGGTGTGTGTGCTTGTTAGATAGTTTGCTAAGTATTAAATATGCTTAGGAAGCAAGATATTTTTCTTTAACTAATAACAGCCAGATGTTCTTAGTTGAAAAGAAAGTCAGCATGTTACACTTTCATAATTCTTTCAGTTATAAGAAACCCCAGATCAAATGCACCTGTTGTGTAGCTGCAATGCAACTGATAGGACTCTACAGAACACTCCAGACAACAGAATATTTTAAGGATAGAGACATTCATTCGGCAATGTTTGAGAAAAGCCTCTGTAAAGCTACAAACCTCTGTGATCACACTATATAATGCCTGCTTTTGCTAATAGGCAGCATCTTCATCCCAGTGTAAACTCATGACTACATCAGATCATTAAATTCACTGAATAACAAAGGTAAGGAATTTTGTCCAAGAAGCTCTGCCCTTAGCAAAGAAACTTGCAGGGGACAGATTTCTTTCTTGCAATTCTTTCTTTTTAAATTATTTCATTCTATGGGGGGATTTTAATTTTTATCAAGCAGCTAAAAACCCCAAAACCAAACCCAACCACCAATCAATAAGAAAATAAGAAAAATAGCTTCTTGTTTTGAATTGATCAGATATCCCACTGTCAATAAAAGAGGTCTCAGTCAGACTTTCTTACCTATTGAGAGTAACTATTGAGAGACACTGGATGTCACTGTGCTCCTGTGTGAAGCATTCTGTGCTGCATTTTCATAATGTGCCACCAAGTCAAAAGATGCATTTCTCAGATACATTTCTAATGTTTTGAATGCAGGGCAAAACCAGCCTTCTGGGCACATTTTACTGGATTCAAGAATGTGCTGCTCATTTACTAGTCTATGCTCATTTAGAGGTTTGAGATGAGCTCCGGAGTATGCTTTGAGGGATAAGACAGCACAGTCATTTGTAATTAAAGAACATTTATTCACTCCTTTGCACTCAGCCATAGGCAGATGTGCTGGTTCCAACATTTTTCCTCAACTCTCTACTGTAATGCCAGTAATAGTAACAGGCAACCAGACCCCGAACAATTGTTACAACACTGATTGCATCACACAGTCCTCTCACCTGAAATGGGACATGAAGATCACAGGAAGGAAGTGTGCTTCCTGTGTGAAGGGTTTCAGCTCAGGAGGGAGGGTAACCTCTTGTGCAAACACAAACAAAGTAATGTAGGAGAATAGGGGGATTTTTGTTTTCCTCATGTGCTCTAGATGTCCATTGCAGCTGAACATACTGCTTCATGTATTTTTAATTTATCAGAGCATATGCAGCTACACACAGGTATTCTTATTTTACCCTTGCTGAAAGCTTTCCCTCATGTAAAGGAAAGCTTTTTATTATCAAGGAAGGGAAGAAGAGAAGAAGGGAAGGAGGGAGGGAGGGAGGGAGGGAGGAAGGAAGGAAGGAAGGAGCTTCCAATATAAACTGAGATTTTTTTTTTCCAATAAATAATATGACTTATTTTTTAAAGAAAGCATGGCAGTCTTAATTATGATGGCTAATTCATGTACAGTTGACAAAACTGCTCAGTCCTACAACAGAACTGAAACTACTGCTGTTTTACTTGCTTCTTGTTTGTTGCAAATACTGCCCTATTTCAGCAAGCCATGTGGAGTGTATCATTATGTGCAGAAACACTTCTGTTCACAGACCGTTTTTTTTTCAAGACCAGATTTGCCTGTGTATTTTTCTTTTTTGTGGAACTATAAATTATGTCCTCAGAATGACCACTTACACTTTGATGCATACTAATCAATGTAAACATGTCATTTTATAATTAATTCTGAACTAATTAGCAGTAATTAGATGTGTCTGTCAAAAATATCAGCAGTAATTTAGAGTATATTACTTGTCAGTCAAATATGTTTTAAATAAATTTTGATAGCATTTCTGGCTCCAATTAACAGAACATCAGAAGCTTGCAGCCATTTTCGTGGATGTTATTCTAACATGCAAAGAAGGGACTATATACATATTTATGCAAGAATATTTCCAACTGTATTGCTAATATGATAGCAGCTTGAATCAAGTAGAGTACATTATCCTGATGTAGATAAATCATAGAGTTGCACTAGAGTTATAATAGCTAGTGAGGGAAATAGAGAAACAAAACTCTTTATTAATGCCTTAATTGTATCTAAAAAATAAAATTTCATTTTTTCTTTTTTTTGAAGTACAACTCCTATGATATGAACCTTCTGTGGTTCATAAATCAGTACCTAACAGTATCTTAAAATTATAATTTCTGTTGTTGGCATAAAATTTTAGGTGCAAGGAGAGCAATGCAGTTGTACCTGGGTTAGACTTTGAAGGATATTTTTCCAACCTGTTATAGACATAGGGCTCAGAATTTGATCCATTCCATGCTGAGGTTAGAAATGAAGCTTTATTAAAATTATTAATAAATGAGAAATACAGCAAGGAATGGGTGAGCATGTACAGTTTATCTAAAATTATACTGCCTCTTGTATGCCTGCATACATAAATACTATCAGCTAATATTCTGACTACACATCTAAAAATAAAACACCTCTTCAACAAATAAGTAAACACAATCAACTTTCTCAAAGACAGGATTCTAAGGAAGTGAATCCTTTTCCAAGGGATAGCAGCAGAGTTATGGGACAGGAGGCCATAAAAACCTTTCTAATCTGAATTGACTCAATGACACACACACACCATAACTTTTCATCGATATTTGCCAAAAAGATGCTGTGAACAAAGAAAACAGATTCAGAAGTCATTCCTGGATCAAGAACGCATGCTCTAAACAGGATAGAGATGGAATGCACTGGGTCAAATTTAAGATTAGAAACCCTACTATTTTATGGATGCACCAGTAAATTCTACATGGAACTACACTGCTAAGAATACTTAAAGGTAGAGCTGAAAAATCAGAAGAAATACATCCCAAGAGGCATCTGAAATCTCTTGCCATATTGGAACTTTTGAAGGGGAACATGTGGCCATCTTTATAGGTAACAGTAGACTGTATGTTCCAGAACAAGTAAATGATTTTGTACCTGAAAGTACACACTTTTCTGGATGTCTCCTCTTCCACATTCTTTCCAGCATTTTTTATGAAATGACAGTGATCTGTTTTCTGAGTTTTAAGTAATTAATGAACACTACTTCATTACACAAATTGGGAAGGCAATATCCTTTCACAGAAGAAAAAACAGGGAATGTTTACTTGCCAGGTAAACATTAACAAGACTTCTTCCTGAGATGATACAAAGTGATATTACCTATCAAGGCATAATTATGGGGGTTTTGTTTGGTTTTTATTATCTTTTTCCTGCAAAAAAGGGTGTCTTTTGATTTTATTTTTTTTTTGTCTCAGAGGAGTCTACAACACTCTTAAGATTTAGATTGTTTAATGCTGTATTGCTAGGTTTATCATAAATCAAAAGAGCAAAATAATACACCATCCTCTAATTGAAACATTGTCATGAAGTGCCAGTGCTTCTCTTCAGGCATTTCTTATCAGAAATGTCCATAAAAACATGAAATCAGATATCGAAGGATGACCATGACCTTGGAATATTATTGCTGAAAGCTCCATGGGATCTGAGATAAAGGTTTTTCCTGAAGTAAAAAATACATTTAATCCAAATCTTTCAACATTTTTTTACCACTGATTCATGCTAGCAGACCGACTCTTTAAAAACATGTTCTTAAACCCCTTCCTCATTATTTTTCCAGATTTTGAATGAAAAATTTGTTTAAATACTAAGGCAAGTTAAAAAAAAAAGTTTCAGAAAAAAAAAAGAGATAAACAATATCTTATAGTATGCAGTCATCAAAAAAAAAAAGAAAAAAAAGTGCATCAAGCAGGTTTTTTTTTTTCTTTCACGTACATTGTGAACTTATATGATAAGCAATAATAAATCCTTAGAAAATAGGTCAATATAACAGCAAGAACAAAAAAGAATCCAGGACACATAAACGTTATCAAAATGTGTTGGGTTTTTCATAGATTTCTTAGATACAAAATTCCTTTTTCAGAGCTCGCAAATGATAATTTCTTAGGGCTTTAACTTGTATTTACTTAGCATGGAGTTCTGAGAACTGAAGATGGTGCCCCATAAAATGATTTTTCTTCCTTTCCTATATCCTCATGTTGATAAAAATGGTAAAATGAAATCCATGGCCACAGAACTATGTTAAGTGGAGAAGCTCATTTAAGCTACCCATCTCCTTGGCGAAAAAAGAGAAGAGCATGAATTAACACTACTTTCCAGGAACACCCAGTACAGAACATTTTCTTTGTTTATTGTCTCAGTCTTTCTTCATTTCTTGCTATTGAATAAAGAAAAATAGTCTACATCTTCAGGTTAAAAATTATAATCCAACAAGCTAATTATCATAGTACCTACAAAGTTTTAATACAACACCTGAATGTCTAAACAATTGTATCTATGTGCAATTAAGAGATTAGACACATATCCCATCTACAAAATATCAATGCTGCTGTGGTGGTAATAGTTGGTTTGAAATAATTGTTCAGTGACTGTGTCTCATGGCATTTATTTCATTAACATTTGAGTATCAGTATATACTATGATACTGATGTTTTTGGCTTAGAACTAATCTAGTTCTAGTGGAAAAATTTTCTCTCTTATGTGTTAACTTAGGAGAAGAATATGGATCAATCCATCTTCAAATTGTGGGGAGATGAGTCACTGTCACCTCGCTGACATTGTATTGATTTTCTTCTTTCATTCTTAGCCTTAGTGCTGGAGACTACTCAGAGAAGAAATGTTACTACTGAAAGACCCTCTGCAGACTGTTAGCTGACATGACCAATGAGAAAAAATGAATGGAGTGCAGGAAATGGTAACTAATGGCAGTTAAGCATGCCTCCTCACTCAGGCAATGCCGTGTCAAGGATTGATGAACTGGCTCCTGGAGGGAGGGAACAAATCCACATTGTGGTGTGGGGTGGAGGTAGGGATCTCTGAAGAGCAAGGTTAGAGCTGGGTTAATTGTGCCTGCCTTGACTGGCTAGTGAGGATACAGCATGAGCCTAATCCAGCTGTAATGCTTTCAGCTCAGGTGCTAACACCTAAAGCTAAGTCAATGTATCCCTGCACACTGCTGTGTTCACAGTGTTGCTGTTGTCTCACAGTCTCAACATGCTTTTTCTGACTTGAAACACTTACATTTACAGCTCTGAGCCACAGTTCCTTCCCTGTGGATGACAATGATAGAGACAATATTAGAATTAGGTTTTCCTCCCACCATAGTTTGTTGCATCTTAGTTCCCTGTTTCTGTATTTTCCTATTGTGCGTATTGTGTAAGAAAATGGATTTGGACGAGGGGATCACATGAACTCCCAATGATTTTTGGTATGACACCAAGTTGTGTGGAAGTGTTGATCTGCTGGATGGTATGAATGCTCTGCAAGGGCTCTGGACCAGCTGGAATGATGGGACAAAGCCAATGGTCCCATCTTGGGTTAGGTTCAATAAGGTGAAGTTCCAGATACTGCACTCAGGTCACAACAACCCCACGCAATGCCACAGGCCGGAAAAGCTGCTGGAAAGCAGCCCAGCAGAAAAAGACCTGGGGTTGATGGTCAAAAGCTGGTTGAACATAATCCAGCTGTGTCCAGGTGGTCAAGAAGGCCAGTCTAATCTTGATCTGTGTGAGCAATATTGTGTCCAGCAGGACATGGGCAGTGAATGTTCTGTACTCAGCACTGGTGTTCTATACTCACCTTGAATCCTCTGTTCACTTCTGGGCTCCTCACTTCACGACAGACATCGAGGTGCTGGAGTGTGTCCAGAGAAGGGCAATGGAGTTGGTGAAGGGTCTAGAGGGAAAAGTCCTGTTAGAAGCAGATGAGGGAACTGAGTTTGCTTAACCTGGAGAAAAGGAGGCTCAGGAGGCACCTATCACTGTCTACAACTGCTCAAAAAGAGGGTCTATTCAGGGGGCTACAGCTTCTTCTCACAGGTATCTTGGGACAAAACAAGAGGAAATGGCCTCAAGCCATGCCAGGGGAAGTTCAGGTTGGACCTGAATCAGAAAGAATTTCTTCATTGAAAGGGTTATGAAGCACTGGAAGAGTCTTCCCAGGGAAGTGGTGTCGTTAAAATTCCTAGTATTCAAAAAATAACTGGACATGGCACTTTTTGCTTTGATTTAGTTGTAAGGTGGTGTTCAGTCAAAGGCTGGACTCAAAGATATTGGAACTGTTTTCCAATCTTAACATTTCTATGAATCTATCAAATTATTCTAAATATTCAATGAGTCATTATTTCCTATTAAATGTCTCTAGGGAAGCAGTGATAGTGTTTGTACTTTCTCTAATGATAATTTCAGACCAAAATTCTTCATCTGGATCAAGACATAGATTCGGTGGTCTGCGTAATTATATCCTGCTTAGATATTACTGACACAATTTAAATATGGTTCCAAACAAAACTTTCTCAATCCCTCCTTCCCTTAGACAAACTATCAGTCCACTACCAAAGCATTTTTGGTTTCCTCTTGCTTTTGAAAACTTTGACTCTGAAACTAAGATCATGTGAAAAGGGGCAAAAAGTGGGTAGCCTTTGGTAAATACAAAATCTGCTGTTAGGATGCCTTCTCATGACTGCAATTCTAATTTTCTTTATTACGTATTCTAACAGGTTTATCTTCAATGTACAGAAAATTTTGTTTAAATGCATGGTAAACCACCGAGGAAGTATAACTTACTTTGAATGCTTTCTGGAGCCAAAAGTTTAAGCCTAATTATAAATTGTTATGCTCTTTATTTCCATTTGAAATTCTCCAACTATTCTAATTAGGCTTCCCCAAAGGTCAGAGAACATTAACAATCTGGGCACAGTCTGGCTTTTTGAAGTGCTTGGAAATCTACTGTTAATGGTATTTGAGGAAACATAAGAGAAAACCAGCTGCCCTGGCTAGCATAGAATAATTAATAATAATAGCTATGTAGTGATGACATATCCAGGTTAATTGCATACTAATTAAAGGCTATAGTAAAGCAAATTACTGTTTGCATTTGAAATAATGGCTTGTGGCCACAGTAACTCATAGAAATGCACTGGATCCTCTTGTCAAGTTCTCAAATGGGAGTGAAATTAATTTGAGACAGGTACACATGATCTACTTTGAGAAGTCAAAAGTTTTGATAAGCTTTCTGCAGTGAGACAGTGACAGTCATTAATGAAGTAGAATTTGATATGAGTTGAAGTTAAGTTCTGTAAGAGTGAAGGGAGAGAGCGGCTGGCAGAGCTCAGAGTCAATCAAAAGATAATTAACAGACAGTGCAGAGTATGAGGAGCTATTCAGCATGAAGAATCAAATCTTTAGTTAGGGGCAAACAGGGAAGGAGCCAGGAGGGGAGTCCTGCAGTGAGCTATTTCTGGATGTTTAGAAAGGAAATTAGAGAGCTTGTCATTTGGAGGATGACTGACTGAAAACAGAGTGCTGGCCAGATATGAACTGTGTAAGATCTTGCTGCTGTTCAGAAAACTAGTTGGAGGCTTTAGCTTGTGGGCTTTTTAGTGTGCTGTGAGTGAGATAAAGTGAATGGGAAAACAGACTATTTCTCGGTAATCAAAAGCTTAACAGAACTTCTCATGTTAATACAAATGGGGAAATGATAAAGACGTTCAGAATGACAGCATTCAGTCAAGGCACTACCAGGAACGTAGACTAACCATGGGCTGCCATCCCAGATTTCTCCTGTGTCTGATTCTTATTGCACTTTGGCCACACCCAAACTATATCCAGCCTTTTTGATGCACAGGGGCAAAGAATTATAGGAATGGAGAGAAAAGAACAATTGGATTCACAACTCAAGGTTAGGTTCAAGTATAGCTGAAATTCAAGGAGCTAGGATTTTATACAGTTGTATTTACAGAATAATTCAGTGCAAAGTTTGAAATAAAATAAAACAAAATTAAATAGCAAAGAAATGGTGACCTGGTTATAAAAAAAAAGAAAGCTACTATAAAATAAGATTCACTTGTGCTCAGTTTTAGCCTACGGGCTCTCTGACAGGCCTTGAGGACCAACTATCTCCCTCAGAACTTTGCTAGAATGCATAGTCATGTAGTTCCTCTACTATAATTAAAGTATTGTCTCCAAAATAGAAAAGGATTTCAGATGGGATTTTGGATGGGATTTGCCTGGAATGCCTCATCTTGGAAAAGTTATTAACAACACTTTATTGTGGATACAGATGGAATGAGAGGCAGTTAACTGCCTCCTTTTGTTAAACCTAAAATTCTAACTTGCTTTCCTTTGTATGTAATGGCAACCCTTAGAGATCACATATATGTGAGGGTTTTAATATTGACCAAAAATAATCTGTATATTGATTATTTTCTTATGTGTATTTTGTTATTTGATTGAATGAAGAATATAATAAAACCATTTAAAATTATTTTGTGCTACCCTGGAATAAGCAAAGTAATATCCAATGAATTAAGAAGTTGTGAATATTCTATTTAATATATTGCCTAGGAAAAAAAAATTGTGGCTGGTTTTCCAGATTTCTTCTAATGGACAAAATGCTTAGTCCAAAACAAGTTTTGTGAGGATGGTCCATTACTTTTTTTTTTTTTTAAATCCCAAACTAATATAACCTTTAAATAAAAAATGTTTTTACTTAGTAGTAAGAAAAGTAGTAACTGAATTAGAGCCAATAACATTTCAGGACATTTGGCTGCATAAAATTGTTTATTCCAAAATGGTCTTTAGAACCATCATTTTAGCCAGAAAAATAAATTATATTACCTTACCAAAGGGCTAGATATGAGTTATGAAAAGATAGATATGAAAGCTGCAGCTGATATGAGTAGACATGGTAAACGGACTTCAGCAGTGTGGTGGTGATGGATATCATGATTGAAGACTTGATACAAACCAATTAGTAAAATAATAAATGCATCGTGTATCTTATATAGGTTTGCTGGTTTTTTCTAAAACTACAGCACCAGCTTCAGCTTTTGCCACTGCTTCATTATGGCCATTTTTTTCCCCAAGATAAAATGAAGTGATTCTTACTCTTGCAGTTCAGCCACTGAAAATATGCTTTAAAATCATTAATAACAAGATATTCAGTTCTTTTAGCAGCTTAAGTGAACTCTAACTAAGGGGTCAGAATTCAAAAAAAGAAAGATGACTACTTTGAAATCAATGTGCAAATCTCAGAAAGCTTGAATAGGCAGAAGAGGCTAATGGGGCTGAAACTTTGCAAGACCTGAGACAGATAAATAACCTGCAGTCTACAAAGCCACTCATTTTCTAATATACACAGGGACAAAAGATTAGGATATAAGTGGCAAGATTCTTTAAGTAGAAGGAAAAAGTATAGTTATGCTGTGCAAGGCCTTTCAGGTATGTTTTTCTGAGGAATAAGCTATTCATAAAATGAAAAAAAAAAACATTGAGGGAAATGTGAAACCTACTGAGGCTAATGATGATGGACAATCATGTGTTACTAATATTAAGAAAATGCTTTTACAAGATAGGAATTTAAAGAGATCACATCTGAAAGATGCAGAGGAAAATACATATTAAAAACAAACAAACAAACACAAACAAAAATAAAACAAACAAACAAGAAGTAAAACTCATAAAATATCCTGAGTTGGAAGCAACCTAAAGGGAACATCAAAGTCCAGCTCAGGGCCCTGTACATCAGCAATATTCATGTACCTCCCAAACTCTAGAATAGTTAAAAAGGCATATTAGAAGCAATGATTTACAAGTCTGGAGACTTCCACAGTAGCTTATCCTCCCTCCTTCCTCCCTCAGAGAAAAAACTTACAGTGCTAGAATCTCAAAAATACTTTAAAGGATGAGTTTAACAGCAAAGTTCTAATTTTGTCTGACAAACAGAGCACTAACCAAGAGATATGAGCTCAGAACTGTTCATGGTGAAAGTGATGCTTGCAAACAAGCAACTCATGGCATTGAAGCAATGATACCTTAATGAGTGACATGAGAGAGGTAGAAGGGCCAGCTGTTCTGACAGACAGAGGAAGCATCCTGTTAAATGTAGAGTGAGAAATCTAAATTTCTGATGGAAACAAATAGTGAGTATGAAACCCTTAGAATTTTTAAATTTTGGGGGAAACAACCCAATAAGTTACCATCAGTTGGTGTCATAAAAGAACATTTTACAGCATATGAGGTACCAAATATACCTGGATTTTCCTGAAGATATAAAACATCTATCAAGACAGTATAAAAGACAGTATAAAAGAAAGTTATCAGCAGAAGATCATGCCAGAAGTATAAACACTGGTGTTAATTGTGATGTTTGAAAAATGGAATACATGGTAGTGTAATAAATTCACTAATAAATTGACTAATGGCTAGTGAGGAGTTTCCTCAATAAATATAGGAGAATAGAAGCATTGGTCAAAATGCAAGTTAGCTTAAAAGAAAAATAATAGAACAGTATTTTTTTTTAAAATAGTACTATAGTACAGCCCAGGATAACATTATAGCATTATTTCAACAGTTGTAAGTCTAAATTCATGCACTGTAATAGACACTCAGGATAGGTGCCCATCAGACCACAATAAGTAAGTGTGGGTAAATATTTTCACTACACTGCTCCTCACTGGGGTTTTGAAAGGTTGCTCCTCAGTGTGTCACCTGCACAAGGAATATGGCAGGAAAAATAATGTTGCAAGCATATTAGGACAACTAATAGGACACATAGTCACTGATGGCAGATGATGTGAGAGGGTATGTAAAAGTTCACTTCAGAGAATAAGACAGCAAATTGAGAGCTTTCCAGGAGAAATAACCAAACATTAGTGGTCTAAAAATCACCTTTTAAAAGTATTCACAGATGTGGTATTTTAATTGACAAAGTAGAATTACACCACAGCAGGACCATCTTCATTATATACACCATTTGTAATGAGATGCCTTTACTACTTATTCAAGAGGGATTTTTCAGGAGGTAAGGGTTTGTACCTACAAATTTGACTGTTTGCATAAGCATCACTCTATTGTACTACATCAGAAATCTGTGCAAACCTGAAATCAGAGAATACCAAGCCTCACCAGGATATTTAAGATGTTTATCCCAGTCCATTAAGGTAACAAAGCATGCACAGGCTCTGCCTCAACTAAAATTAATGGACTGCTGTGTGGATTTTACTGCCGCTGTTAATAACCCTGAGCCTTCTCTTAGGATCTTCTTTTGGATCTGCAAAACCTGGGTGCCTGATGCTGCTTTGAATCAGCAGAACAATCCAGACCATAGAAATTACATGAGATAATATGAGAAACTACTGAGATCAAAAAAATGAAAAAACTAAAAAACATTTTCACTGCCCCTGGTACTGCAATCTAAAGCATAATAGAAATACAATTGCTAATGCTCGTATAATAGATTAAAGAAAATATAATTCTGTATAAAAAATTCTTTAAACTTGCACTAAAGGATATAATGGACTTCCAGCACAGCATGTCAGTCTCCTGTTTCATTATGCTTTTGAAAGAAAGGTGCAGGTTATCAGTTTCCTCTCTCTTACTTGGCATATTGTGATTGCTGTTGCAGAATTTGAAGATTTCAATCAATTGCGAACAAGTCCAATGCGTATGAGTCACATTCATTACCTGGTTGCACTATCTGAACAATTGATACAGAGTGCTTGTGAATTCCATCCGAAATACTGCTTAATGCTAGAGAGGAGTTACTCCTGAGTTTAACAACACAAAAGGATAAAGCCTCTTTAACAGAAAACTTGCTATTGGCTATATTTGACACACTAGATTTTGAATGTGGTACAAATTCAAAGAAATGTTGTCATTTGATTTAAATTTGTTCATCCTTATTTAGTTTCTGTGATGGGTTGGCCATGGCCAGCTACCAGACACCTAATCAGACATTCTCACTCCCCCTCCTCAAAGGACAGCGACAGAAAATAAAATAAAAAAGGTCATGGGTAGGGATAAAAACAGGGGCCAGTTACCAATTACCAGTTACCATTACTGACAAAAAATACCCAGATTGGGGAAAGCAAATTTATTATCACCAACTGAAATTGAGTTGGATGGTGAGAAACAAAGATGAAAACTAAAATAGCTTCCTCCCATTCCCCCTTTTCCAAGGCTCAATGTCACTTCTTCACTTCTGACTCCTTCTTCTATTTCCCTGCAACTGCAGCACAGAGGGACAGGGAATGGGAAGCTGCAGTCAGTCCATTATCATCTCCTTTCTGAACCTCCTTCCTCCTCCTGCTGTTTCCCAGCTGCAGTTTGGGACGTTCACAAAGACTGCAGTATTTCAGTATAAGCTTGCTCCAGCGTGGGCTCTCCATGAGCTGCGGCTTCCTTCCGGGCACTTCCTCCTGCCCCGCCGGGGTCTCTCGCAGGCCGCAGGGCCATCCATCCCTGCCGGGTCTCTCCCGCCCCCGTCCCTGCTCCCGCTGTGCCCTCGGGGCTGGCAGGGCTGTTTCTGGCTCGGTTCCCCTGGCTCAGCCCTGTTTTGCCCTGCCTTGCCCAGGCTTTCCCCGGGGCTCTCGCCCGCCCGCCCGTGGTTGAGGGGCTCGGCCGTGCCCTGCGCTGGGGCCGCTGCAGCCGCTGGCACCGCCTGGGGTGTATTTTCTTCTAATTAAACCATTTTCTGAATAAAGAATCACGAGCTCAAGTCAGAGTTTCCAATCAAGGTCAGACGCCCATGTTCAGGCCTATTAATGACAAATATGCATAGCAACAGAGCCACATTTACTGATTATTTTGTAGTACTGACAAAATATTGCACTGATAAAGTACCCTTCTGGGCCAATTGACCACTAGTTCTTAGGATAAAAGTATTTAATGATTTGTTGATAAATAACCTGCTCAAAACTCAACCTAACTAATTTTCTTTCCTTTCCATACAATCATGGTTTCAGGCTACTGGTTTTTTTTCAAACCACTATTAACAAACTTGGCTACTGTCGGCACCTGCACTTTGGCACGCTAATGAATAATAGCTGAGAAATGTCCATCTGTAAATAACAATGTATAGACAGGTTAGTTTTTAAAGCATTTATTTTTGTACACCTTTTGGGTACTGGAGCTTGAGTACAGCTCTAGTCTACATCTCTGGGTGGAATGCTGCTACCCCCTTCAGTGGCTCTATCTGAACCATTTCATAATCTGTTCCTTAGCTTCTTCAAGCAGAAGAGATAAATGGGATTTTCTGATAAAGACCTCCAGTATATTTCCCAAGGAATTTGTGCCAAACTACTTAGGAACTCAGAATCACATAGCAAGTACGTCTGACAAAACTTTGGTCTCTTTGAATATACATTCATTCTTTGAAACTAACATAGTAGGCTAAAACACTCTACAAAAAAAATCCATATTTTTTTAGGTTGAGTGACAATCTATTTCATCACTCTAAAATTTTTGAACCATCAAAAGTTGCAAGTGTTTCTTAGTTGTCTATTCTTTGTTTGATGGTTAACGTCAAGTGAATCTTTTATTTCTTCTCTACAGGTACTGCTGTTACCCTCTAAGCTGAGTCTTGCAGAATGATGAGAAGTGTACCACTGCTCCAGATACCCAGTTCCTGTATTTTATTAGATAGGACTCTTCTGACTCATATCTCTTTGGGTCTAAGCTTTTTTCACTTTTCCTATCTGAAAGCAAGTATTGTCAGCATAAAAGAGTGACCCAGGCTAGAGCTGCTAATAATATACCAAAATGTCTGCTGTTTGAATTAAAGTGGTTCCATATCTTTTAAAGAAATTCCCAATTCATGTTGTGAGCATGGATCTTCGCTGTTGATATTCCTGGAGATGCTTGCAGGGCAGTGATAATTGTCCATTGCTCATTTATTACAAACCCTACACTTCTGTTGAGGAAGAAGGTCAGATGACTAGAGGAACTGTTCTCTTTTTTTTGTTATTTGAGATGGCAGAAATAAAATATAACTTTTTTGGTGTTGTTATTTGGAGAGGAGGGAGTTTAGTGTTTTTATGACATTTTACAGGGTGAACTGGATTTTTCACAATTTCCCCAGTATTTTTAGACCAGAAAAATCTGGTTCAATTTTTCAAAGGAAATTCTCAAGATTTTTTTTTTTTTTCAAGTTAAAATCTTTTGCATATCTATACCACAGACCACTTTTTTTTCTGTAGCTTTGGAAATCTCTCCTTTTTTATCCTTAAAAAAATTATAAAGAAAGTTAAGACTGCTCTGGAAGTGTGTTGTATGCTGTATGCATGTTTCAAGGGAAACAAGCATGTTTCCCTTGAATCAGTAGCTAAAACCTGAAGAAAGATCTATCTGGTAGAAGTATTTATGGGACATTTTTCTTCACACAGCAATCTTTCTAAAACTTAGCTGGAGTAGAAGGGTTTGCCCAAGAAAGGAGTTCTGATGAGCACCTTGAAAATACATATGTAGAATAGGGTATGTTGTAAGTACTTGTAAATCAAATTATGTCCCTGCATTTTTCCACTTAATATCTTCTGTCAGCAACACACCCCTACTTCTCTTGCTCACCTGGATTTTTTGGAATATATCAGACCATCAGATGACAGCTGTATCTTTCTGGATGGCCAATACATGAAAGAGTAGCTGATGAGAATGAGCTTTTACATACATTCAGTATGTAAAAAAATTCATAATGGGGACCTTGAGTAAAGTAGGTGTAGAAATGGAGAAGGAACAGCAAAGAAAATCTGAGTGCACAGATCAGATTTGCACAAGCACATAAGCTATTTTACTGCATACCTATAAAAAAAAGAAAAAAACAACAAAACCTCTAATACTTTAATGTAATTTTCTCCAGTTGTTTCTGTGTCCCAGGAGATAAAATTAATTGAACCATCACTTTCTGATCCTCATAACCCTTTTTTACATGGCAGATGTATCAAAAGCCTTGAAAAATTATTGTTTCCATTTCTTTTTACTTTGATATTCTTTGTATTCTGTCTAATACTGCTAGGGCTTTAGATTATCTGCACCATATGGATTTGACAAACTGCTGAACTTTTGATTAAATAAAAACAGAATATTGCAACTTCTCTGGACTGCATAAAATATCCTGTTGGGGGGGGGAAAGAAAAAACCTCCTAAAAAAAACATAGGCAAGGTTTTGTGCGACTGAAATCAATAATACATTCAGAATTGAGCTCAGACGGAACAGAAAGTTCTCTACACAGCATGCAAAAATATTTGAAAATAAAAGATGTAAAATTTCCAGATATAAATAAGTAGATGTGGCAAACAAAATATAGCACAAGTACTAAATGAAGCCTGATTTCATATTTCATTGGAGAGTATGTTGAAAATGTTCATACTGAGAGAACTATTAGTGGTATTGTATCAATGCACATTAATTGATGGATAAATAGATCTAACAATTTGTGCTCTTTGAATACGCAACAAAGCAGTAATTTGGTTTCTTGATCAAGACTCAGTTTCATTTACTGTGGAAAAATGTTATTTTAATTAAATATTTATCTAGTAATTTTTATGGTACAGACTTTGGCCAAAAACGCAGACTCTTTAATTATCAGAATATTTTAATGAATATGTGACATCATCTCAACACAACTTTCTACTGCCTGTAAAGGGTATTACCATCTATATCATGTGCATGTGGGAATGAGATAAATGAGAAACATTCACTTTTTGCATCTGAATTCTTACAATTATAACCAAAACTGCTCTGAACTCTTCTTGCCCAGTGTCTGCAGCTCCCCCCACTCTGGCCATGGCCCAGGACCCCAAGTCAGGTCCAAGGGGCCAGCTGCCCCATCATCTGCCTTGATGATGACACAGTGGGAACCATCTCCAGGTCCCCACATCCCTTTCTGGCCCAACCATTGGCCACCCAAGCTAGACTGTCCTGCGAGATCCTGTCCTGGCTTTGGTCCATCCCTGTCCCCAAGGAGGGGCTTGTCACCCAGGGCTGGGGCTCCTGAAGAACCCTCCAGCTGTCCTGGCCCTGACAGCCACACCCTGGCATCACCCACCTGGGAGCACCCATGGGGCTGGCCTCCACATTGCCCTGCCAGGACCTGGGGTCTGACCACATGCAGGTCAACTCACCGTTATGTTTACCAGCCTAAGTATTCTGTCCTCTCACTTCAGTACTTCCTGATATCAGATAAGCAATTTTGTTTCACTCCTCATCCCACCTAAATCCTGCTCAAACCTGTACTGTACACCTGAAGCTTTTATAAGAAAATTACAAAGAAATGAAAATAAATGTCTTCTTGTCAAATGAGATTCACCACACCACATGTAAAGTCTATATTTCTTAAGGCAATGCATCTAATTGCTGAGCAGTCAGTAAAGAATTATTTTAGAATTGTCCTAAGTAATTAAATTAGGCTATTCTGGTTTGCTTAAACACACATTAATCTTTCATAGTGACATCAAATTTGCAAACACCTTAGGGAAAATTCAGCAGTAAATCATTTGTAAATGTAATAAACGTTTAACCTGTAAAATAATAGATGAGGTAGAATACTTCAAAGCAGTTCTAGTTTACTTTTTTACGTTGATTAAAAAAAGAGAATCAGAGCTTCTTAGTAATTTCATTGTATTAACCATGCACAGTACACAGTGTTGTATTTATTTGACTGATTAGAAAAGTAAAAATTTGTATATGGTTTAAACTTAAAAAGTTTTTAAAAGTTCACATCTGAAAAGTTAAAATCCTCTTTGTGTTGTATCCTGGAAAATATATAGAAGCTGCCTTGTTTTCCCATTGTAATTTAAAACTGGTAGTGTAAGAAACATGATTGGAATAATTATTATTAGAGACAGTATCTTGATTCAAAGTTGTAATGTAAGAAATAACCATTTTTTAGTGCCATGACCTAAGACTAAACTTAGAGATATGATCAGAACTGGAAGGTAATTTTGCAACGTTGCTTCTAATGCTTGTGTTCAGGCCAAGTTAATTTCCCATGCAGTTTCCTCAGTGCAAGGCAAATGGTGGCATTACAAATTTGCCCAGCAAGACTTTGCCATTCCTGTTGAAACTTGGCACACTGGCCGTACAGTGTGGGAGACTTTTTCTCCAAGCAGCTGAACCATAGCCCTTCATAGAGGAATCAGTGGTAGCTGTGACTGCTCCCTCAGCTGGTATTCATCATCTCACTGAATTAGGCATTCTGGAAACAAGAGCTTTGAGGTGTACCAGAAACTGAAAATTCTAACATGAGGCAAGCGGGAATTATATGATATAGAATGGTTTGGGTTGGAAGGAGTATTAAAAAAATCCTCTGGTTCTAATTCCCTCTGCCATGGGCAGGGGCACTGTGGGCATGACCATAAATTGAAACCCTGTCTGCAGTTTTCATGCATTTGGTTTTCTGCAAGCACCCCTATGGAAATCCCTTTTCATTTGTGAGTACTTCATATGAATTAATCTAATTTTATTTCTCTAACTCAAACACCTTGTTTGCGAAGTATGTTTTTTATCATTCATTTGTGGAAGTGATTATGTCAGAAAGTGAGCCTGCAAATGCGTATGTCTGCATCCTAACTGAAGAGCAGATGGGTGTTACAACTTCACCTTTTTGTTTTTGCTTCTCTGGGTATCCTCCATATACTCTGTGACCAGCCCATACTTCATTACATGATCTTCTCTTTTTTTGCTTTTTCGTTAAATACCAGCAGGGCACAAACATGATCTGGAAATGGGAAGACCTTCTAAGTCTCTGACTAGAACTACAGTAGCAGTAGTAGTGTGAAGAAGCAGGAGTAGATTTGCAGCACAAATGTTGGTGCTGAGAAACTGATGTCCAAATTGTGCATCAATCAATCAGTGCAAAATCTGACATGCTTGCTATACACTTTTCAAATGTTTAGTTTGATTTTATTGTTTCAATTTCAAACTAGTTCTAGATGGATGTCATTAAATGGCAATAAATGCTCCCCTCAAATCCTTTTTGGCTTACCCTAAAGTGAACCACAACCTAGTAAATTGTTTTAGAATTGTTGAAGTTATCTTTTAGATGTAACAAACTTCTTTATAGACAATAGAGAAGTCTACAACAATTACAAGATACCTCATACTTAGGCAAATCAAAGAAGAGAGTGTAAGCTCAAATTCTAGTAACAATTTGCAAGAAGCAGTCTGATGATCTTAAAGTTCTCACTGCTTTTCAATGATTTTATTCTCAGGATTATATGCATTAAAAACAAACAAACAAACACCCAGTCTCTGGTTTGTAATCATTGATTAAAATTTCTCATTTTGGGAAGAAATCATACTCTTCTGAACTTTGAGGAGAATGGATGAAGACAGTCATAATGGTAACAGTAGTGCTAGAAATGTTTAAATGTGTTATATTTAGTAAGTAGCTTCACAAATAACAGAACAGAACTGATCTTATGAGTGAAGGGCTATTATTAAATATTCACACAAAGAAGTATTTTGGGGCTTCAGATGAGATGGAAGTTATGTCAGGCTATATTCAAAGTCAATAAAACCCAGTAACTCCTAAGAAAATGGTACAAAGTAAGCCTTTGTCAAAGGAGACTTCCTGGGGCTTAATTTTCCACTTATAATAAGGTATAGAAGATTCTGATGCTGTAGTTCATTTCCTATTGAACTGAATTTCTCATTTCAGATGTCTGTTAATGTCATATAGGGATCACAATGCTAGATTTCTGTAGGATTCCTCAATAGAAGTTATTGCACCCATGCTTAAGAATTTAATGATTAATCTTTTTCTCCTCCTTCTGACAAAAACTTTATCAAAACTGATGTGTCAGAATGTTTCAGCTTCAGTGAAACAGCATTTTTTCCTGTCTGATCAGTTCTATTTATCATGTTCATGTCAATGTTAAATTTGCTGTTGAAAATCCAATTTGAAGTAGCTTGATGTTTTCTGAAAAGGCCTGTCCTGAATATGTAATACAAGAAAAGCTTTGCTATCTGTAGTCCTTTCCACTGGAAAACAAAACCTATTTCACAAGGACTGGAGGACTCCAGCGCTACTCATGGGAATATCTACTCATATGTCCAGTGGGAAGATATAGTGAGATATTCTCCAAAGATCTGCAAGATCTACAGCATGCAAAAAACTTGCAAGAAATGGAAGTTATTTCAAGACAGCCAGACTGCACTGCAAGGAAAGACTAAGAAATATCCTGCACTGGGAATTATCCTTTGGATTCATATAGAATTTTCAAGAGGATGCTCACAAGGTTCTTACTGGTAGTGATTGTAGATGACTGTATTTTAGGTGCTTTATGAAGTGTTGGCCCCCTCACCTGGCATAAAGAATTCAAAGCAAGTACAAGAATCTTACATTTGCATTTTATACTAATGTCTAGATTCTGTTGATTATGATGAAGTCAGTAATAAAACTCCTAGTGTTTAAGCATGATCAAGATCTGAGTATTTTATTTTCCAATGAATTTTGCTTGACTATAGAAGCCAATAAAGGACTCTGGCTGTTTTTTTTTTTTTTTTTTTTTTTTTGTTAGAAGCCATAAGAAAACTTGTTTTTCCAATTAAAAAAAACTGAGAAAAAATGTTCATTTTCATAAATTTAATACGATGTTCATCACTTGATAAAACAACATTTACCCTACCATAATAAAGACATTATACAATGTAATTGTCATAAGCTTGATAATATAAGGGAGAGGAAAACTATTTTCTTCAGCATGGGTCCCACATGGTCTTGCACTAACGCATAATACACTTATGTGTCTCAGATGAGGATTTGATAATAATTGTGACAGACGGACAATGGCCTGGTAACAAATGACTATTTCATAGGAAAAGTACATAAGGGAATTTTCTTTCAACTTTAGGAAAAAATATCATCCCAGCCAGATGGTTTGACTTCAAGACAAATGAGTGGACAGGGTCATAATGAATGAATGTTTTCTAAGTTAGTTTCCCTGAGAACTCAGCTGTCCAACAATCATCTCTAATGCTGAGATTTAATAATCAGGCTGACCAGCAGTAGTTCATGTTTGAGTGTGTTCTTTTGCCTTTGTCCGTCTTCCACTTACCCCAAAAGTGTAGTAAAATAAGGTATGTCAACATTTTGGTTACAATGTCAATAAAACTCTCTAGCTGATCTAGAAGCATCGGTTCATGGTCAATGTAGATCTAGTTACTTTTAGCAAACTTTGTGTGATGCATGAATTTTTTCCCTCTCTAATCTTACAGAATATATTATTGGATTGCTGTATTAAACAGTTCATCCATAAAGAAAAAGTTTGACTGAAGAAAAGGTCAAAAGTTTTAATGGTGCATTAATCTGTTAGCTTTGGGATATGGTTATTTCATGTAAGAGTTCAGATCCTCAGAGCCTTTTGAGTTACTGCTAACAAAAAGTAAATTATTACAGTATCACCTGTACTGCAATGCTATTGAACCTTTTTGACAAGGCATCTAAGGGATTTCATAGTACTGCTATGGAGGTCAAGGCTCTCTCTCCTTATGAATAACCATTTTGCAATGGTTAAAGGGACAGGGCTCCTACTTCTCTGGAAGAGGCTGTAGCAAAACTAACACTGAACACACACAGGCTTCATTATGATTTCAAGGGCACCTACCTTCAGACATCTTCTCTTTGTCACTCTTCTGAGATCTACATGATCTCTGTTCTAACATTGTCCTGCAAGCTAAAAGCACCACAGGTTGTGTGGGGTTAAAACACATTCTTCTTGCAAATTTTCCCCCTCCCCATAAGAGAGGAAAAACAAGTATCAATATTACTGCTGCAGTTTTGGAAACAGGTTATGAATACTGGAGCCTGGCAAGGTAAAAGGGAGGTGAGAAGACTAAGCTGAAATGCACTGAACCGTGCAGAGTGAGGCACAGCACTGTTATTGCTATAGAGGATACAGCAATGCAGTAATATCACCATCTAATTATTGGTGACACAGGCATCTGAATTTACAGTGTTATAATGACACAGGTATATTAGCTATTACCAGTGCCATGATGAGATATACATATTTGAAACTGTTAATTTAATCTCTTGGGATCCTGCTTTATTTGTTCTAGTTCAATTTTTGCCCTTTTAATAGTTGAATCTCCAGATACATTACTTGCAATTAGCTCCCAAAATCCTATTTTTCTGACAATTAGATTGCATCATTTTGGTTGCTTACAACAGGGGACAAGGGATTTATTTGCAAGAATCACAGCAGCTTCATGAGCATATCACTGCTATGGTTTTTTTGGATATACAGTTCACTTCTCATCCTTGTATTCAGCAAGATATTTGCACTAACAACTAGATACTCTTTTTGAGGCACTGGGCATCCTTGCCATTTTGAAATTGCCATTTTTTCTCTCTGACATTCCACTTAGTCTATGTATGAGCTCTGCAAGAAACTTTCCCACGAGCTCCCCAAAAAGCTGGGCAAAATTGCCCTCACTATCATATATAATCAGACGTTGCAGGGCTGATCCAAGTATTATACCTGGGGAACTGTAGCTTAACTTCAGAGAATCTTTTGTTGTACAGCTGGTAGATCAACAGAAGCAAAACAGAAAAACAATCTTTCTACTGCAAAACACCACCCACAAAAAGCTGAACAAATACCAATATTTTGACATTTAAAGTTTTTGTGGGGGATTTTTTTCTTTCTAATCTATTGTAGGATTTTCCTTTTGTTGCTGAAATTGGACACACAGATAATTATAAGTCTTGGTGGCTCATTAACAGCTCAGCCTTTAAATCAAAACATTTAAATAATGAGTTGGTCTAATTTGATTTCCCTGTTGACTGTCAACAATAGCTTTTCTTCCCTTTCTTAATGAATGATTCTGTTCTTGTACAGGGAAACTAGTTCCTGGCTAATCCAAGAGGTAGATCTTTCATTATTGTCGTTTTTAGATTTGTCCTAAATTGTTATTTTGTTGTATCTTAAATCCACAGTAAAGTTTCGGGAACAGAATTTTTTATCTGTACTCAACGTATTTCCATGGATGTGTGTTCCATGTGATTACTGTGAAATTCCATTCAAACAGAGATAGGGAGGCCTATAAAAACCTTTTAGCACTGTATCTGTAGTATTTAGAACCCAATGTTTAGGTTGCAACATATAACAGGTCAGAAAAGCACTTAACAATATTTATTTAAACTGATGCATAAAATGTATTTTTGCAAACACTGTATATTTAAGCTCATTTCTGAATTCTCTTAAGGCCTCTTTTTGAAATATGAGGACATCCTTTCATATCCTCAAGAAAAGAACATCCTTTCATCCTTTTTACTGAGGTGGGGAAAAGACGGAGTGACGACTCATCAGCTCTGTGTGTTCAGGTGTTTCAGAATGTCATGGTACAAGTATGTTGAGTTTACCCGTTCTGACTGAGGCTGCCAGAAGTACAGACCATGCTCCAGTAAATCATATTGCCAGAATTAGAGATGTTATGGTTCCCCATTGTCTGGCCTGTCTCACTTCTGAAAATTATTATCTTCATCATGGAAGGAGCAAAAGATTGTGCCTGAGCCATTTCAAATGGTCTTTTCAGTGTCTAAACTTAAGCCACGGATGTTTGTGAGTTTGAACTGGAGCAGTAGGTTTAGCAGCAGGTAAGATACAATTACACCTCAGCTGCCTTTGCTGTAAGAGCTGCCAGCAATGATGTGCTGTGGCAGGGTGTGCTGGTACTTGTCTAGAACCACCTCCAGTGGAACTCAGTTGTTCTTCCAAGATGGCAACGCTGTGGGTAAAGAAAGCAGATGCTCTATGTAATGCAACTATGCCTTTGAAACTCATGATGTCAGTGCAGCTTCACTGAACACAGAATGTTTCTGTGTTGGCTTAACTGCTTGTGCATTTTCAGGAAGATGATGTAGCTGAGCTGGCAGGACAACTGGGAATACATATTTCCTCTCCACTGGAAGAAACTCTATTGAGAGACCTATGTTATAGAGTCCAGTGCAGTTCTGTATACTTTCAAGAGGTTGTGGTATATACTTCTGGCTTTAGGTATCAGAAAAACTAGAAACTAGTATCAGAAATGGAATTAATATGAAAATAAAAGTTCAAAAAAATTAAGTGCAAAAGTCCCTTTTAATTGTAAAAGTCTCTCATCTGTTTAACAGAAGCATGGTTTTGAGAATTTTTTCTGTGAAATGACTCATTGAAAGCACACAGTAAAGATCTCTTATGACGGTATCTGTTTCTCTATCTATTTCTCAGAGTGTCCTTCTGCCCATATGGGTTAACAGGCTGACATTTAAGTTGTCTTCTATACAAGAAGAAAGAACAGAGTGAGAAGCAATGTAAATGAGGGGAATAAGGGAATGCACAGAGCCCTAAGTTAGGATATGGAGTGATACAGATCCCTGAAAATAAGGGCCAAAAAATCATGATCCTCTGTTTTGTAACATCAATGTAAGAAAAATTCAAAAGACTTCACAAAACCCAACCAACCAAAAAAATAAAATATCCTTGACACAAGGGTGGAGAAGGGATTATAGAAAAGTATTTGCTTGGTAACTGAATAAAAGGGAAAGTAAGAGAACAAATAGATTTTGGATTTTCTTAAACCTGGAGACAACTTTTAAAAAATCAGCAAAAATTTCACACAAGTTTTTCTTAATGAAACACTAGAAACACTTTTCCAATTTTCTACCAGTGCTAAATAAAACTGTAAGTGGTAGGTCTTCCAGGCTTCTCTAGTTCTGCAGAAGAAATGCAGAGATAGTTTAATGCCCATTATACCCACTGTCTTTCAAGGGTTTGTCCCAGGCTGTGAAACTTGGAGTGGTCCCCAGTGGAACTTCCAATTTTGTGATCATCAGGCTCAACTGCAGCATATATGAGACTGAACAAGAAAAGCCTGTGTGAGTTGGGAGATAGAACCATAGACTCATTTAGATTCTTGCCTCTGCTCTTTCTCTCTAGCTCTTCATCAATTACAGCTCTGTTGAATCTAGTATACTGCTTTAACTACCATGGCTAATGCAACTGAAATATGTCTCACAGTACCATATTCCTTAAAGTAGTTTGCTGTATTACCACAAAGTACTTTATCTTTTTACACAATTCCAGGAAACTTTGGACGGTGTTTAAATATATGCTCAAGTACTCCCCTCAGAGAGAGTAGAAGCTTTTGTTTACATTTCTCAATTCTTAGTTCTTTTGATGGGAAAGAAGGGTTATTTTCCAGTAACAGCTACTGTAAACCCTTTTGAGACATCAATGCTTTAATAAGCAAGGGTTCTAATAAGATCTCATGAATAAAGCATTTTGTACTTTTTCCCATGACATGCTGTACAAGTATATTTACTGCAGCTTTTGTAGAATTCCCTTCTTATAGGTTAAATAAGCAAAATAATTCCAAATCTTACAGGCACATTGAATTTCACAGCATTATTTATTTGAAAAATTATGAAGTCTAAATTAGCTTTATTAACATCTGAATGTGCAGTGATATAATTTTGACCAATAGGACTGGGTAGATAAACATTGGTGCAGAATTGGTTCCAAATGTTCAATGCTCCAGTTAAAAAGGCAGTTAGCAAGAACAAAATACACCGACAATGGAAATGGTCAGAGTGCTTTTATTGTTCATACAATTTAGTGTAAGCCTTTTTCTGAGTTAGGTTTGCCTGGTTTGTACTTTGAGTTCTAAATTACTATAGAAGATCCTGGAGAAAATAATTATCTCTTACACTTACTTTTTCTGTAAGATCAAATGAAAGTCAAAAAGGAAGACCTGTGTTCAATAGGATGTTCTGCTTCACAAAGGTGAGCAGCTCTTTCACATGAAAAGTAAGAGTAAATAGTGTTGCCCAGGTAATCTGACTTCTGTGCACAACGCACAATGCCTATGAGTTTTAAATGAGCAAGCTTTTCCCAGGTGGGAAAAAAAAGGGAGATAGAGATATAGAAAGACAAGGATACTGTCATGCCCAGAATCCAGCATGCCATCTGAGGAAGAGGAAAACTTGGAGAAGGATTGCTTATGCTTTCTAAAGGTAGAAAAAGAGTGAGAAATATTTTTTTCTTCAAAAAAGCGAAAATTATTTGTTCTCTGTGAGGACTAGCAGATAAATACTTTTCTGATATTAGACTGAGCTTTATAATTCCTAACTTCTAATTTTTTTCTTCATTTAGGGATCACTATAAGGCTAATAATTAAACATTTTTNGTAAAAGTCTCTCATCTGTTTAACAGAAGCATGGTTTTGAGAATTTTTTCTGTGAAATGACTCATTGAAAGCACACAGTAAAGATCTCTTATGACGGTATCTGTTTCTCTATCTATTTCTCAGAGTGCCCTTCTGCCCATATGGGTTAACAGGCTGACATTTAAGTTGTCTTCTGTACAAGAAGAAAGAACAGAGTGAGAAGCAATGTAAATGAGGGGAATAAGGGGATGCACAGAGCCCTAAGTTAGGATATGGAGAAATGCAAGATACAGAAAATAAGAGCCAAAAAATCATGATCCTCTGTTTTGTAACATCAATGTAAGAAAAATTCAAAAGACTTCACAAAACCCAACCAACCAAAAAAATAAAATATCCTTGACACAAGGGTGGAGAAGGGATTATAGAAAAGTATTTGCTTGGTAACTGAATAAAAGGGAAAGTAAGAGAACAAATAGATTTTGGATTTTCTTAAACCTGGAGACAACTTTTAAAAAATCAGCAAAAATTTCACACAAGTTTTTCTTAATGAAACACTAGAAACACTTTTCCAATTTTCTACCAGTGCTAAATAAAACTGTAAGTGGTAGGTCTTCCAGGCTTCTCTAGTTCTGCAGAAGAAATGCAGAGATAGTTTAATGCCCATTATACCCACTGTCTTTCAAGGGTTTGTCCCAGGCTGTGAAACTTGGAGTGGTCCCCAGTGGAACTTCCAATTTTGTGATCATCAGGCTCAACTGCAGCATATATGAGACTGAACAAGAAAAGCCTGTGTGAGTTGGGAGATAGAACCATAGACTCATTTAGATCTTGCCTCTGCTCTTTCTCTCTAGCTCTTCATCAATTACAGCTCTGTTGAATCTAGTATACTGCTTTAACTACCATGGCTAATGCAACTGAAATATGTCTCACAGTACCATATTCCTTAAAGTAGTTTGCTGTATTACCACAAAAGTACTTTATCTTTTTACACAATTCCAGGAAACTTTGGACGGTGTTTAAATATATGCTCAAGTACTCCCCTCAGAGAGAGTAGAAGCTTTTGTTTACATTTCTCAATTCTTAGTTCTTTTGATGGGAAAGAAGGGTTATTTTCCAGTAACAGCTACTGTAAACCCTTTTGAGACATCAATGCTTTAATAAGCAAGGGTTCTAATAAGATCTCATGAATAAAGCATTTTGTACTTTTTCCCATGACATGCTGTACAAGTATATTTACTGCAGCTTTTGTAGAATTCCCTTCTTATAGGTTAAATAAGCAAAATAATTCCAAATCTTACAGGCACATTGAATTTCACAGCATTATTTATTTGAAAAATTATGAAGTCTAAATTAGCTTTATTAACATCTGAATGTGCAGTGATATAATTTTGACCAATAGGACTGGGTAGATAAACATTGGTGCAGAATTGGTTCCAAATGTTCAATGCTCCAGTTAAAAAGGCAGTTAGCAAGAACAAAATACACCGACAATGGAAATGGTCAGAGTGCTTTTATTGTTCATACAATTTAGTGTAAGCCTTTTTCTGAGTTAGGTTTGCCTGGTTTGTACTTTGAGTTCTAAATTACTATAGAAGATCCTGGAGAAAATAATTATCTCTTACACTTACTTTTTCTGTAAGATCAAATGAAAGTCAAAAAGGAAGACCTGTGTTCAATAGGATGTTCTGCTTCACAAAGGTGAGCAGCTCTTTCACATGAAAAGTAAGAGTAAATAGTGTTGCCCAGGTAATCTGACTTCTGTGCACAACGCACAATGCCTATGAGTTTTAAATGAGCAAGCTTTTCCCAGGTGGGAAAAAAAAGGGAGATAGAGATATAGAAAGACAAGGATACTGTCATGCCCAGAATCCAGCATGCCATCTGAGGAAGAGGAAAACTTGGAGAAGGATTGCTTATGCTTTCTAAAGGTAGAAAAAGAGTGAGAAATATTTTTTTCTTCAAAAAAGCGAAAATTATTTGTTCTCTGTGAGGACTAGCAGATAAATACTTTTCTGATATTAGACTGAGCTTTATAATTCCTAACTTCTAATTTTTTTCTTCATTTAGGGATCACTATAAGGCTAATAATTAAACATTTTTTAATTAGAAAAAAAAATTAATCCCCAAAAGAAATCACTATTACCTTTGAGCTCTGAGTTCTTTTATAAATGTGAAAACACTAGCAAGAAAATGTTTGTCATCCTACAAATGGTATAGGAACAAGCTTATAGTTGCACAGTACTTGTAATTTTATAATAACTTTTACTAATTTTTCATGTTAGAGGCACAATGGAACTGCTAAAGAAAAGGGGGATGAGAGCAGGATGAGACGAGAGAAGCTGTTTGAGATGTGGATAACTTGCCTTAGCTCTAGGAGGTGGAGAGTTTTAAAGGCCGAGACACAAAAAATTGAGTGGGCCTATAAATACTTATGCAACTCAAACACTTGCAAAGATAATTTTTTTTTATCTGATGAGATCCAAAATTATCAAAATGAGAGAGAATCTTCAGAAACTAACCTGCTAAGAAATAAGTGTAGTCTCGTAAATTAATATATTGAGATTTCAGCTTATTTTCCCTTCCAGAAGAAGGGTGCTCTGAGTGAGGTTCTGGAGTTTTCTGCCTGTTTTCTTTTTTTTCATTTTTTTCCCTGTCTCAGTCGGAGACCTTTGTCCTGACCTGTCCTATCAGTTGCCCTATGAATATATAAGTAAGAAAGTATCTGTTAGACTAAATACAGGTCACTGAAATGGAGCCCCTCCCCTCNCTATTAGGTACATGCATTGGGATTGAACATTTCAAACTTGACCTAAGGATTTAGTCACCAGCATTCATTAATTTCAATAGGAATTAAATCCCATAGGCTCATCCTATCCCTCTGGGGTTCAATTTTGTCTTTGGTTTAATCCATGGAGTGTAAATGTCAAATTCCTAATGTGTTGTCAAGAGGAGACAAGAAGGCCATCATCATCTTGAACAAGAGGCCAAATTTTTGTTTAAAGACTGATCCTAACTGTCAAGGGTCCTTAGCTGAAAGTGAACTGGTATTGTGCCGTGCAATATCTTTACTGACACAGGTAAATTTTCTTAATTGAAAACAGAGATCATGATTAAGGTGTTCATGTGTAGCTGCTGTTTAGGACAAAAAAAAAATATGTATTAACATACTCTGTACTTTCTTTTCTGATACCAAGTGGAAGGATCATTTTCCAATATGGAAAAAAAAAAGTACAAACCAGACTATGTCATCACTGCAAGGATATTGCTGTGACTAGGTATTACTTGGAATGTTTTCTAGAAACCTTGCAGAGCTTCATTTATTTTAAATGTTTACTTTTTCCTTGATTCTTAAGAATAACAATGTGTAAAAAGATACTGTCAAGAAAGAAGGTCCTGGTTTGAATTCAATTAAATGTCAGCTTATCATATATAATGTAGCACTGTGGGAGGACTGCTTTGTTGTATAATTAGAATGGATCGTTGTTAAGAAGCAGTATTTACAGAGATATTGAAATATTAGCTGGGATTTAAACATGTTTATAAAGCGGTCTCTTGATACCTTCTCCAAGTTATTTCCTCAAGCAACTGTATTAATTCTTAGAAATTTCATTCAGATTGCTAGAAACAGTATTTTTACAGAAAGATGGATCATCCTGTCCTAAATATTAATTATGTGCTTACTTACTCCAGTTTCAAAATTGGGTATTCATCTGGCATTTTATCTTTAACATCACCAACAAAACAACAGCTTTTCAAACCTTTGGGAAACTGATGAGAATCTCTGGAGTCACCCAAAGGGTTGCCCCCAAATCTATTTGCATCTAAGACATGTCTAACTAGAAAGAGAAATTTAACAAACTCCTCTCAGTCTGCCACATAAAAACACCCATGCTTAAGATCTGGGAGCAAATGCAGATATTGATTTAAGTCTTGGGAGAAGTAAATGTGTCAGGGGTATTTTTGGTTGCATAGAAGATTACGGTGAGATCCTAGGTGGAGATTCCTCGTACTACAGTTTTTAAGATAAATTGTTAATCAGTGTCACCAGAGAGGATAATTGTATCTAACTTTAATGGGTGGGAAATAAAGGCCTTACAATCTCTAAATAAAGATGTCTAGAAAACCCAGGAAATTTGTTCCACTAGACTTTCTGTTGGCAAGCCACCATTATTTCTATTTTCACAGGCTATATTCTGAGATCATATCCATACCTTAACACTTGACTCAGCTTGTTCTTGCAGAAGAAAATCCTTTCACTTAGGTGTGAACATGACCGCATTAGCTTCACAGAAAATAGCTCTTGTAATATTTTTCTGGCACTGAATATTGAATGGGATACTCAGTGCAACTCTGGAACGGCTACAATACTCGAGACCATGCTACTCTTAGACATTACCAAAGGAATTAGAAAATAAGTGTAATCAATTTTCAGCTTCCTAAATAAATGTCCTAGTTAATCAGAAATGACATGTAAGCTTTGTACCTTGATTTCTGCTATGTTGCCTAGAGATATTGTAAAATGTGTCAGGAAAGAAAAGTCCTTGAATTTCTTCTGCTTCAGTTGCAAGTCTATTAATAGAATGGGCAGAGAATTTTAATGCTTCATTGCTTTTGGCTGATGGAGGGGAATACAAGGACCTTCCTACTTTCAAAGTGGCTTTGAAATAGTATTGCCAGGAACAAGACATCAGAAGAGTTCAGCACTGTAAAGCAAAAAGGATATTAAAAGAAAAATAGAAAAATGCAATTTTCTGTTATTTTACTTCAACAACAGGAAACTCAGATAACTGTTGCTGTCATTTCCCTCCTCATCATCTACAGCTTTAAGTGAATGGGGTCATAAAGATATATAAATACACATAAAATTTAATAGTAAAAGCTTTCTGGTAATCATTTGATTAAAGTGGCCATTGCGTGGCCCTTTTGAATCATCATGATCAGTTACTAGCTTACTGACTAGGAATAAACAGTTGATTATATGGTTACACAAATCCTCAAAAATGTCATAGCAGCTGCATTTCCCCAGTCTATCTGAAATGTTTGGCCTGACCTTGAGATACTATAAAATGCCATTCCTTTGGGCTGATAAGATCCTGTGGTTTTCTGTTAAGCTAAATGAGAAAGTCTTGACCATAACAATTTGCACCATTGTATCCATTATCTTTTGCCCTGCAGGTGATTTGCTGCATGCTTTATTACAGAAGAAAGAATAGTTGAGAGGGTATTGTCCGGCAGGCAGCAATGTCAATGCTTATCCATATGCAGGTACAATCATACTTTCTAAGTTATACAGCAGATGGTGTTGCATGACTACCATTCATTTTGGTAGAATGCACACACTTTGAGATCAAAAAATTACACTGAGAAGGAGCTAGAAAGATTGTATTGATGAAGCAAAGCACAGAAATGCATACAGCCATTTTTAGTTGCTTTCATAGAATATCTCTGACCCTAAAAGCAGAAAACAGCTATTTTATAACTAGTCACTTACCTAAAATATACTGGCATGTGCTGGCAGGCTAAAATGTTCTTGCAAGCAGCCTGGATGTTAAAATGACTGTAACAGAGCTCAGAAGAGGAGATCTAAACAGCATTTCAACTGGCATACTTTTGGGTTTTTTCCCTTTTGACAGGTACTAAGTATCTCAGTATTCACTGACACACTGTTTCAGTGGGAAAAATCCTGGCACATGTGACTCTCCCTCTGTAGCTGCCTTTGCCTGAACTCTCGTCACCTGTGTCGCAGCGGCAGGGCGAGGGCAGACCCTGCCAGGACTGGCCGCCAGCGCGGCTCCTCAGCCGCCAGCAGGGGAAGCTGCTGCATCGGCTTTCACTGCCACTTGCAAACAGAATTCCTGGTTATTTTTGTATCCACGGATGAAAAGGTGGGGTTATCTTAAAACGAGAGACAGAATATGTATGTTTGCAAGAAGAATTTTTTGCCAAACTATGCCTGGGATGACTATTCTGGCCACAAGTGAGAAGGCAGGGAATGAGTGGTGCACGGTAGAAGAAATGGGGGCTATTTAGTGTCTAAATTTAACGTGCGCTATATCTTTGCTTAGGCTACTAAATACAAGGCACTTCAAAAGCTATTAATAGAGATTCAGTTATTTATGCAAATTTTAGATGAATTTAGACCTTGCTCCATGTGTATAAAAAGAAGTATTTCTGTAGAAGAGATGCTGGACCGAAACATGCCTGCTTTCTTGTTTTCAGGCTCATCTTGGCAAGTGTCAGAAAGCTGTTTGGGCTTCATTCAAAATATTCTCATATTTACACGTTTATGAACTTCACAGAATTCAACTTCTAATCTATCTGATGTTCAGTCATTCATGTTTAAGCAACAATGCAGTACCTTGCCCTTGCCTTCTATTTCCTCATACTGAAAATAAGCCTGTTTTGGTGGCCAAAAGCTATAGTCTTCTAACTGCACTGAAATAAAAACAAAGTCTTAGCACATACTTTTGCTTCATCCTCAAAACATTACAGGATCTCATGAAACTTCTAAGCTGCAGGGATAAATATAATTAATTTTATTATTAAAGAGAGATAGAGACAGACAAATTTTTGTGCCAAATTTTTCATCTGAATTTGATCTTATATAGGATTCTAAATCCAGTACTTTACCAGTACATACTTCCTTTTCATTTTCTGCCAGGACAGGATTTTTATGAGTGTTATTGCTCTGATAAAGTGGCAGTATTCCCTCCATGTCTTATTAATAATAGATATGTCAGATAGAGTGATAGAAAAGATATTTCAATCAGGAATGTTCAGAAACTCTACAATGAGAAGGGCCACTATCAATTCCAGTAAGAACTTTGCCTTGAGGTTATATTAATGACCCATGTAGAAAGTTTATTTTTAAAACCTAATACCCTGAGTTTTGTCCAAACTATTTACATGGTCCCAATTCTAATTTAATTCTAATTCAAATCTTTCTATTGTCCTAGAAATCCCTCAGTAGGAACCTACAGGATTGCTAGACATATGAAAGGAAAATATTATTTTATTTGTAGGAAACTTATTAGTTTATGGCTCTTTGCTGTCTTTAATTTCAAAAAATAGATTTTCTTCTTGAAGATAAAGTTTCCAGTTGATGTTTGTTTTGAAGGTGCTTAGATATGTATTGTGGGGATTTGCTTGTGGTTCTGTACAAACTAATGTGTTTGTATAGCAAATAACAAAATACTGTTTATTCAGAAGTTATGATGGTCATGACCATAAATGACACATGTCCATACATATTTATAAATTCAGTTTTACCTTGGCAACAGCTGAGGGAATGGCCAAAATTTATCTCTTAAGGTGACAGAATCAAATGGTAACTTACAAGTGGTAATGGAATATTCTACCCCTTATACAATTATTTTCACTAGTATTTTTAAGAATAAAGATTATTTGTATTACTCTTTTATATTCAAGCAGATTAAACATTACTTTAGAAATTGATTCAATATATACTTCAGATCTTATAGAGGCTATACTTAGGTTTCCAGAGGAATCAGAAGCACTGCTGTAGAAAGCTTAAACATTTAATTTGTCTGTTGGGGAAAGCTTTACCAAAAAGGCTGAAAAACAAGCCAGCACACGTTCATCTGGTACAGCTTGGGAGAGTCTACTTGGCACAACTTCTTGCATCTGTTATCTTCTAAGCTGTTTACTCCTGTTCAGATAGCTAATTGAATGCTGGAAGTAGAGAAATAATAGATGCAGGGTGTTGGCAGGGATTTTTTCCCCAAGAAAGTATCGATGCCATTATTGGGACACTGAATTATACAGTGGACTCTTATGTCCAGGCTGCAGAATAAAAAGCAACTTTAGGGGAACCATGGTTGTAGGGAAAATATCTTCATGCTAACTAAGAAATTTAGCCTCTTTAGTTTAATATGGACAAATGACCAAGATCTATGACTTGATTACAGCTGTAAAGGGTTGACCCTGGCTGGATTCCAGGCACCCACTAAAGCTACTCCATCACAAGTGGGAGAGAAAATATAACAAAAGGCCCATGAGTTGAGATAAGATGAGGGAGAGAGCACTCACCAAATACTGTCATGGGCAAAATAGACCCAGCTTGTGGGTATTAACTGAATTTATTATTAACAAAATCACAACAGAATAATAATAAACAACCTTCTCCCCACCCTTCCCTACTTTCCAGCTCTTCTACCTCTTCCCCACCAGTGGCTTGGGGTGACAGGGAATGGGTGTTACAGTCAGTTCATCACACTTGCTCCTGCCACTGCTCAGGGATAGGAGCCTATGTCCTGCTCTGGTGTGGGGTTCCTCCCATGTGAGACAGCTCTCCATGAACTTCTCCAGTGTTAGTCTATCCCATGGGCAGCAGTTCAAACTGCTCTAGTATGAGTCACCATTCCATAGGGAGCAGTCCTTCAGGCACAGCCTGCTCCAGGCTGGGACCCCATGGGGTCACAAGTCCTGCCAGGAAACCTGCTCCAGTGAGGGCTCCTCTCACCACGTGTCCACAGGTCCCAGCAGGAGCCTGCTCCAGCATGGGTTTCCTACAGGTTCAGAGCCCTCTTTTGGGCACCCACCTGCTCTGGTGTGGGTCTCCTCCATTGTCTGCAGGTGGATCTCTGCACTCCCATGGACATCCATGGGCTGCAGGGGAATCTCAGATCCAGTGCCTGGAGCACCTCCTGCTCCTCCTTCTCCACTCACCTTGGTGTCTGCAGACATGTTCTCACATGTTCTTACTCCTCTCTTTGCTGGACGCAATTAGATCTATACAATAACTTTTAAATGTTATCAGAGAGGCATTACTACCTTCTCTGACTGGCTGAGCCTTGGCCAGTGGCAGGTCCTTCTTGGAGCCAGGTCCTATTGGCTGTGTTGGACAAGGGGGAAGCTTCCGGCAGCTTCTCACAAAAGTCACTCCTGTTACCCCCTGATACCAAAACCTTGTCTCATAAACCCAGTTTATGTCCCTAAATTTAGCAAGCAGTGTCACTGAAGAATTAAACTTGACATAATCTTATCCAGAATGTTTTAAGGTTGTAAGGGGTGCAATGACTTAAACTATGCAGGTGACAGCTCCAAGTTGTCCTGTGAACTTGTCAGAATTTTTCTACCAGTCATTTTTGGGTTTGGTATTAGTGTTATAAATTGGTGCCAGGAAAATACAGTGAATATTTTTTTCTGTTCTTAATAGTCTCTAATTGTAAGAGAATTATTAGCAAAAATTTTAGCCAAATTATATTTAGAAGCAATCCTGACACTAATTCCTTACAAATATTTCTATTTCCACATTCTACAATAAAAAAATTGTATTCTTTTACCTACTATCAACTTATAAAATTTCTAGTTTCCAGTCTTCGTTTCAGTATTTAACAACTTTCTATCACTTTACTAATGAACTTCATTAACATACATATGGATGTGCCAGTTCTATGTCTTGGAGGTATTTCAGAAAATACAACCTAAAGTATTGCTTTGAATTGACTTCTTTTTAAAGTCCGATGTTATATAATATTTTATTTATAAGTATTGTTTGCACTCCAAAGCCAACCACTAATATCCATCTCACACTGCTTACAGGAATATATTAGCCTTTCTGTTTTAACCCAGCATTCATCTGTTTCCTCCAGTGCTTCTTGCTACATCTTGTAGAACTGAAATAACTTCAGCAGATTAAAATGTTGAAGTATTCAAGTACTCATTATACTTAAAGAGAAATGGATTTTCCATACCCTTCTTATCCTTTTAATATCTTTGATTGGCTGGGGTGAGGTTTTTTTGTTTGTTTCGGGTTTTTTTGAGTTGTTTTGTTTTTAGTTGGTTGTTTTGTCAATTTTTAGTTGTTTTTATTTTTATGTTTTCTATGTCTTTTAAGCCACTGTCTGTTTTAGAGGAAGGTTTCTAAAACATCATATATGTAGTCAGGTTAAATTTAATATGCATTCTTTCCTCACATTCTTCAGCACTTTGCTTCCTACCTTCTCACTCTTGACAGGAAGATTTTATTTGAAGAAATTCACAAACTCCTTTTAAATAAATGGTGAACAGTTCCATTTACAAAGCAAATTTTTAGCCAAAGTTGAAAGCTTTGTGCAATAAGTTTTCCTTTGAGGCAGGAAGACCAAATCTGTCACAGGGAAATAAAAATAATGTTTTAATTTCAGAAGAGAGAGTTCTCAAAGGAACCTGAATCTTTCTGCTAAATTTGAGCATTTCAGATTTACAGGTTCCTTTGAAGACTCTCAAATTCTCACCATTTTACTAACATAACTGATCCCAGCTATGCCTCTGGAATTAGTTTCTATAGACTTGATTTGTACAAATCACATGACTAGAAGCAGGACTGCACCCAGAGTCAGTAAATACCAGATGGTAAAATAGCCAAATTTATTTGAAAACAGCTCCCTAGGCTTAAATCTCTTTCTCAACAGCTGGAAGAGGGTATTCAATATGGTTAGTGCCTTTTTCTGTGTGGATAACAACTGTTACTGGACATTTGCTGTGTTTACTGAATACTGTGAAGAACCTTGATGCATATGACACTTTACATATATATTTTTAGCTTTTCAAACGTAGCAGATGTTGGCTGAAAACAATTAGGCAAAAAGCAAGTAGATTAAAAACTTCTTCAATAAATTATAATATAATTTAAATGAGAAAATTTACATTAGACATGTTCTCAGAATAATTATGAAACAATTGCCTAATAATGAAGCTTCCAAGCTCTTGGTAACAGATGGTCAGAAACCGAATTTTATTGGTTCATAGATAATCAGTAAATTTAATGTGCAGGATAAATGCTGCAATCTATCATCCTGCTATAACCCTCTGCACCATAATGTACTTGTTATAACTCCAAGATCAGAGGAACATTCCAGGATCTCTAATCTAATACAGAGGTGATACAGGGGTTCAGAGATGGCATTTCAGGAAGTTGTCTAAACTTGAAACTTTATTGCAGCTACACATTTGACTCACCACATACTTAGTTATATCACCTTAATAACAGTCTCAAGACAGCTTTAGGATTCATTATGTTTATATTTTGTTCTTCTTTAGGAGAACAAATTATTTGCTACATCTTGTCATTCTAGGTAATGATAGCTATTTCTTATTTTANAAATCCATCGGATGGTCTTTTCCAGGTCTTTTTTAGAAAACTCCTTCCCATAAGAAATTAAAAGAAATTTAAAATGTGTATAAACGTTTCGTGGGCGTGGACTGTCCCATCACCGATCCTTTCCCAATTTACTCACCCTCCGCCTCTGGGAAGGACGTTCTCCCTGCAAGCATTTTTTTCCCCTCCTCTCTTGGGGGGTTCCCGTGAGCTTGGCCTGAAGCTCTAGGGTGTTGGGACCCGGGTCTGCTCTACCTGATCCGCAGGGTTCGACGGTGCTTCTCTCTGTGGCTTACGGGGTTGTTGACCGAGAGCCGTTCCCCACCGCCTCCAAGGCTCGGCTCTCCTCCTGTCAGCCAAGTCCAATTTTGCTGGTCAGGAGCGGTGAGTGTCCAGAGGAATCCCATCTGCTTGGGGTCTCAGAGCCCTGCCCGCATTCTCCACCATTTGTCACCGCCCGAGGGGCGTTGGCGCTGCAACAAAGCTGGGGATTCCCCGGGCTCTGGTGCTTCGGACAGTCACCTATGGCCAACGTCGGAAAAAGGAACGAGACGGGTTCTTGTCCAGAAGATCCGAGAGTCCGTTTATTAACAAGAAAAATTATACACCGAAGCCTGGCAGAAACATAAAGCAGCCCTCGGATACAACGCAGGGACAAGAACACTAACAAGACTGGGATGGCAGGTTTTATAGGGCGGAGTTTAGGGTCAGGATCCAATTACAAGAGGGGCAGGGACTGCAAGAGGGTGGGCTGAGGAAAGGAAACTTGGGGGTCCAAACCAACAGGACTGGAGGCAGTCTGCCACAACCCACTAATATCCATCTCACACTGCTTACAGGAATATATTAGCCTTTCTGTTTTAACCCAGCATTCATCTGTTTCCTCCAGTGCTTCTTGCTACATCTTGTAGAACTGAAATAACTTCAGCAGATTAAAATGTTGAAGTATTCAAGTACTCATTATACTTAAAGAGAAATGGATTTTCCATACCCTTCTTATCCTTTTAATATCTTTGATTGGCTGGGGTGAGGTTTTTTTGTTTGTTTCGGGTTTTTTTGAGTTGTTTTGTTTTTAGTTGGTTGTTTTGTCAATTTTTAGTTGTTTTTATTTTTATGTTTTCTATGTCTTTTAAGCCACTGTCTGTTTTAGAGGAAGGTTTCTAAAATATCATGTATGTAGTCAGGTTAAATTTAATATGCATTCTTTCCTCACATTCTTCAGCACTTTGCTTCCTACCTTCTCACTCTTGACAGGAAGATTTTATTTGAAGAAATTCACAAACTCCTTTTAAATAAATGGTGAACAGTTCCATTTACAAAGCAAATTTTTAGCCAAAGTTGAAAGCTTTGTGCAATAAGTTTTCCTTTGAGGCAGGAAGACCAAATCTGTCACAGGGAAATAAAAATAATGTTTTAATTTCAGAAGAGAGAGTTCTCAAAGGAACCTGAATCTTTCTGCTAAATTTGAGCATTTCAGATTTACAGGTTCCTTTGAAGACTCTCAAATTCTCACCATTTTACTAACATAACTGATCCCAGCTATGCCTCTGGAATTAGTTTCTATAGACTTGATTTGTACAAATCACATGACTAGAAGCAGGACTGCACCCAGAGTCAGTAAATACCAGATGGTAAAATAGCCAAATTTATTTGAAAACAGCTCCCTAGGCTTAAATCTCTTTCTCAACAGCTGGAAGAGGGTATTCAATATGGTTAGTGCCTTTTTCTGTGTGGATAACAACTGTTACTGGACATTTGCTGTGTTTACTGAATACTGTGAAGAACCTTGATGCATATGACACTTTACATATATATTTTTAGCTTTTCAAACGTAGCAGATGTTGGCTGAAAACAATTAGGCAAAAAGCAAGTAGATTAAAAACTTCTTCAATAAATTATAATATAATTTAAATGAGAAAATTTACATTAGACATGTTCTCAGAATAATTATGAAACAATTGCCTAATAATGAAGCTTCCAAGCTCTTGGTAACAGATGGTCAGAAACCGAATTTTATTGGTTCATAGATAATCAGTAAATTTAATGTGCAGGATAAATGCTGCAATCTATCATCCTGCTATAACCCTCTGCACCATAATGTACTTGTTATAACTCCAAGATCAGAGGAACATTCCAGGATCTCTAATCTAATACAGAGGTGATACAGGGGTTCAGAGATGGCATTTCAGGAAGTTGTCTAAACTTGAAACTTTATTGCAGCTACACATTTGACTCACCACATACTTAGTTATATCACCTTAATAACAGTCTCAAGACAGCTTTAGGATTCATTATGTTTATATTTTGTTCTTCTTTAGGAGAACAAATTATTTGCTACATCTTGTCATTCTAGGTAATGATAGCTATTTCTTATTTTATGTGAGTTTGATATTAAGTCCTTTACAAAATACTGAATAAAAAGGAGTATGTATTATGCATTAGTTGAATAAAACATAAAGCCATGTGAAGGGGGTGGGTTGACCCTGCCTGGACCCCACCAAAGCTGATCTGTCACTCCCATCTTCTCTGGACAGGGGAGTAAAAATATAATAGAAAGCTTCTGGATTGAGATAAGGACAGCAACAGATCACTCACTGATTTCTATCACAGGCAAAACAGGTTTGACTTCAGGAAATTTATTGAATTTATTACAGGATAATAAGAGATACAGCCAAATCCTTGAAATACATTCACCCCTAACATCTCCCTTCTTCCTGGGTTCAATTTTACTCCTGATTTTCTCTAACTTTTGCTCCTGAGTGGTACAGGGGATGAGGGAAAGGGGATTGTGGTCTCTGCTACTCCTTCCTTCTCAGAGGGAGGACTCACACTCTTCTCCTGCTCCAGCATGGGGTCCCTCCCAGTGGACACAGGTCTGCACAAACTCATCCACTGTGAGTCCTCCCCAGAGCCTGCAGCTGTTCATGAACTGCTCCTTCTGCAGGGTCACAATTCCTGCCAGCCAGCATGTTCCAGTGTGGGCTTCTCTCTTCACAGGGAGAGATCCTGCCAGGAGCAGGTCCCACTAGGAGCCTGCTTGAGAGCACTCTCCCCATGAATTCTTTTACACATCCACCTCCCATGGGGTGGGGTCCTTCAGGGGCTGCAGGTGGATCTCTGCTCCACCATGGACCTACAGGGGCTGTAATGTCACAGCTGCTTCACCATGGTCTGCACCATGAACTTCAGGGGAGTCTCAGTGCCTGCCATCTGGAACACCTCCTTACCTTCCTCGTTCACTGACCTTGCTGTCTACGGGGCTTTTGCTCTCACATATTCTCACTCCTCTCTCTGGCTGAACAGTAACTTTTCCCCTTTTTAAAAGTGTCATCCCACTGCTGCTGAAGATTTTGGCCGTAGCCAGTGTTTTGGTCCCTCTAACAGCCCCTCCACTACCCACACCTTCCAATGCCAACCAAATACAGAGCATAAAAAAATAACCTTCAGGGTCATCTACTGATCACCTTTTGTAAATGAAGAGTTCCTATGCCTCCAAGTATGTCTCATAAATGAACAGGACATTGAAGTAACTACCTATGAATAAAGGATACTTGAGCCAGCTTCTGTCTCATTTTTAAATCCTAGTCTGTACCAAGTTGAAGTAAATGTGATAATGTGTTTTTATTTACCTTCTCTAAGCTATCATCTCGATATACTTTATACCAGTTATGACTGACAAGTAGTTTGAATGTACATGTCTGTATTTCAAAGCTGGTGGTAGTAGAGTGTGAGTGAAGACAGCAACACATTACAAATTAATGAGTAAAAGTTCTTAATCTGAGTAATGTGAAGAAGGCAGAAACTTATTTGAAGAAAGAAAAAATATCAAACTGAAGGCCTTTTCAGTTTCAGTGACATTTCTGACAGAAGGTTAAAACTATCTTTTTTTGTTAATTTGATTTTTATCTTCATGCTTTTGCCATTTAAAAAATAGATTAGGTTTTCCCAGCTCAACTACACAGTTAAGAGTAACTACACTAGAGTGTCATCCAGAAAATCAGAGAAAAGCTCTTAGCTAAGAGATACGAATTAACATTGCTGGAAAGTGTGCCAGCACCAGTTCCTGGCACAGAACTAAAACAATCACAAACTACAAAATTTATAAACTATTTTTAGCAATTAAATAAACAGTTAATATCAAACTTGGAAATTCAGTTTACATTATCATTTTAGCACGAAGCTATTAAATATTACAAAAGATCCAATCAAATCAACTTCATTACAGGACAACAAAACAGTCTGCATAAATCAAGCCTGCATAAAGATCTACCATTTCCTGTAGCTTGCTTTCATGTACTTTAAACAGTCAGAAACTTCAGCAAGATCCTTGATGTACCTCCTGCATATACTGATAAACCTTCAAGCTTACACTTGAGGATCCTCTCAATTAAAAGTCAGAATAATCCATTACTTGGAGGAAGAGGTAGAGTCAATTTAGCAGGGTGAACATACAGTACCATCAATTTGTGGTCAGATAATACAGGAGTTTGATCTCCTTGAAAAGGTAGGGCAGTAAATAAGCAAACTTACAGAAGTACAGCTATATAGTAGTGCTAGAAACTAGTATCTTTTGGTTAAGACCTGCATATAGGAAGTAAAAATAGATCAGGATTGAAATCCAATGTTCAGTCATGGTATGACAAAAGATAAATTACATTGATAATTACATTGATTTATTATAAATAAAAATGTTAAAAGTGTCTCAATTGTGACTTAATAATATTGATTCTAATAATATATTATTTATGTAATATAAAACTACACACATAAAAATTTGTCATTACTGATCGGAGCATAAGTAGTTTTAATTATTCTGCATTATGCAAGGTGCTACTCTCTTCCAGTCATAGAGTCAGTGACATAGTAAAGCCAAACAGACAATCTACACTTTTAATTTCCATATTTATTTAAAAAGTGACTCCTGGTAAATCCTTCATTTTATTTTCTTGTTAAATTACATTTATTTCTTATAAGGCATTTTATTCATTTCTAGCAGGCATTATGCCAAAGTATTTGTAGTCTTTCTTTATCATACGAAAAACTGATTCAAAAGCCACATTTCCTAAATGCATTTTTCCAAGTATGTGCAATGAAAAATCAGTGAATAAGATATTTCATGTACAGAATAACAGATGCTTCAGAAAGGAGAAGACTCAGTCAAAATAATTATGTGGATTTCTTAAACAGAACATAGGTGGGATTTAAGCATGCACATCCAAAAAACCATCTAAAAACATCTCTTTTACTATATATCCCTCCAAGTGCCCAAACTTGTGATCTGATTTTCACCTTCTGTCTATTCTCTGGTAGATTGCAAGTGTAGGAATGTCAGTGGGGTTCCGGTACAGTAGTGAGGGATCTCTAAAGTCAAAGACTGCTCTTAGAACATGAAGTTTATTACAAGGGTGGTGGGTAACAAAGGGGGTCTTACTCAAGCTGCCAGCCACAGCTAAAAGCAAGCCCCAGAGAAAGAGAGAGAGAGAGAGAGAGAGAGAGAGAGAGCAAGAGTTTGTGTGTGTGTGTCTGTGAGTGTCTGTGCGTGTGGGTGTGTGGGTGTGGGTGTGGGAGAGAGTACGTGTGTGTGAGTGTGTGAGAGTGAGTCTCAAGTTCTTTTTACAATACATTATGTCTTTTTGAGGGTTGAATATTCTGCTTTACAGTAACCAACCAGTACAAGACACAAATCCTATACAATTTACATATAGCCTATAAGAGTTACTACATTACCATATTGTGTTACATTTTAAACCTCAAAATTTACTTCCAAAACTCTCTGTTTTTCTTCTCTGCCACATTGTCAGGGTCTCTCCGACCTTTGGACTTTCAGCATTCTTTTACTTTCTTAGGGTATTGTTTAATCATAAGGATTCTCCTTTGGCTGACCCAGCCATTGTATTTTCTAATTATTCAGTAACTGACTTTGGCATCTTAGATATCAAAGCTGGCTCTCATTTCTACTTTGCTTATAGGTTTCATAATATCACAGTCTTTTTGCCAAGCGTAATTATAAGGCTGTCCTGATTTTTCTTCCCCAACATGCAAGTTTCTTTACTTGCCCTGAACTGATTTGATGTGAGCAATGAGATGTCTTCTCTGATGATGAAATCCACAAACCAGGTGGAATGAAGCCTAAGTCTACTAAGAATATCTAGTGAGAGCATTCAAAGCATATCTAAAGAAGCTATTTAGATAGGACTCCTTGAAAATGCCATTAAAGACTAAACCTTTTCAAGTGAAGACTGCATATAGCTTCTTTAGGTGAGCAATCCTGTGATTCAGAAGGTGAATGGTCTACCTTGTTGGTTAGTAACTAGGACACTGAGTAGGTAAGTCCTGCTTTCTCAGGACTGTTGTTGCTTTAACCTTGGAATGATTTAAGAGAAAATGATCATCTCTACACATGTATGAGTATCCTTACCATAAGGATGCAGAATTATTTTGCTCTATAGCTTTCTGGTAGCATGAAAATTATCTTTCTTTCTAAGTACTGGCCTAGGAAGAAAACAATGAATAACATACCTATGTTTCATCAGCTTCATGAGCTTCCTATCACCCCTTCAGAAGGCAAAGATGTATAGAGTGCTGCTTTCCTATCTAAATCCTCAGGCATGAAAATAAATGTTCTTAATTTTGAGAGGTGTCACTGCTTCTGCATAAGATCTATGCCATCTACACAGCTGCAGGATTGTTTCACATTACTTTCTCACTTGAATGATACAGTCAAAAAATACAATTCAGGTTTTCTGTACACTTTCTGATGGTATTAAACATGATGCAAAAGCCCTGGTGAAGGACTTATGTTGTGTATTCTGAGGAATATCACTACTTTAATCTGAGCCTTGGAGTTCTTTTTTCTTACTCAGTGGCTCACAAGGCAGCTAGCTTTCAGCATTCCTTGCAGCCTACAACCTTACAGCACCTCTGACAGCTCCTTTCCTAAGTGATCCTCACTGTATCACATTCAGCTGACAGTTACTTCTCTCCTGTCAGCATGAAGCAATCCCAAGCACAGTTTAGCAATGACCGGTCCTGGGGCTGATCACTTTATTCACAGTCAGAAATCCATTTTCTTCGTGTGGGCATCTTGGGCAGAGATGTGCGAGAGATGTGTAGTGGCTATGCTGGGACAAAATCTTTACACTGGGCATGTAAAATTTTTGAATTTTTCTCCTTTACAGATATGTGCCAAGGAAAAATTCCAATTACGACTGGTCTGGCACAGCTGGGTAGCATCCAGGTTAATATTGCTTTATATTTTAATCCCCAAGGTGAGAGAATTTCTGAGTTTGAAAACAGCAGAGACAGAAGGAGACAGAAGAGAGTTTAATGAGATGGAATATTGGGCCCTCATTTGCACTGCAAGTACCCAACACCCAGAGGTGCAGCAGTGTGTGAAGAGAAGCTGCCCATGGAGCCAAAAGTGAAGTAACAACCCTGCTGGAACTGTGAGGGACAAAGGGAACACCTGAGGAGAAGTGTCACAAATGCCCCAGGAAAGGGAGTGAGCCCCCTACCCTTTCCAGGTGCCTGTGCCCACGTTCCTACAGGCCCCTCACAGCTGGGATCCCCTGGTCTCTGCTGCTGGAGATCAGCCCCTTGTCTGCAGTGCCCAAAGGGAGGGTGCCAGGGCAGCTCCAGGGCTGGTGTCACACAGGGCCTCTGTGAGGATTTGCTGGCCATGGAAGCCTAGCACAGCAGTAATGTCTGGGGAGCACCCAGCTCTGCACAGATCCCTGGTGATCTCCTCATCCTGTGGCCCTCGGCCCTCACACCAGCACCCCATACCTTACACAGGATCCCCACAGCCCGTGCTTTGACTTTCAAATCACTCTCCATGAGGAGGCAGAGAAATACCTGAGTTTCATGCACCACCTTCAGTCCCCCTTCCCAGCATCCAGAGCAGAGAATCAGACAAATTTCTGGTAGGGGCTGGGTGCAGGGAGAGGTGTCTCTCCCCACTGTGCAGCACCAGCAGCAGCAGTGGCATGTTCTGCCCTGGGAGTAAAACCTGCCCAAAGGAGTGGGTGGATTCAGTCAGGATTGAAGTGCCTTCAGTGAGAGAAACCATCAAGGAAAATAGTAGATTGCCTAGGAAGTTTATACATAAACAGAGGCATCCTCTGCTGGGGTCATCTAGCTTAACTTCCATCTAGTTAATGGAAAGAGGTATCCTGGTTTTTGTCAAATATAGATGATTAATTGGATCTTGCTTCAAAACATCATGTACCTTACCAGGCCAGCATAGGTTATGGTTGAACAGGTACCTGAGAAAACAGTGTTTAGTTAGTATCAGCTCATCTAAATGGAATCCAACTGGTTAATGGTCCTCCCCATTACTGGATTTCTGAGCAGTCCTGACATTGCCACAACCACTGAAAGTCTGCAGCTGGCTTTGTCTTTGGAGTCATTGTTGCTCAGATCCTTCAGTAGAAAAGTTTTACTCTGCTACTGAATACTATATTTATTCTGCTGGGACATTGTGATGGAAGTGAAAAGATGCAGGAATAAAACCTGGAGTTTCCAGTTTTCAGATGTCATTGTGCTGGTCTGTTCAAATCTATCAAATAATGAAATGAGATTTCTAGGATTAATTACTAAATGACACCAATGACAAAAAATTGTAATGATTGTTTCTGCGTTTTGCATACATTACAGACAGCTGTTTAGAGTCTTTCCATGGCCTCAGTGTTTTTACTTCTGTGTACATCATGACTCCCATTAGAATGATGAAATAGTTTTGGTGACTTAATTTTTTACTTATTTCTTAACAGAGGGAAAGAAAAGGAAAAAAAAAAAAACCCAAAACTTTAACAAGTTCAATTATTTAAGCAAAACTAGCTATAACAGCAGAGGCAAACTTATCAAGTGGTAACAACAGGTGCTGCATGAGAGAAAATCTGGTGGAATGAGCATGAGTTGAGTGGTGCAGAAGCAGGCTTGGTACACCTATTTGTGTAGGTACACTATATTTGCATAGGCAGGGATGAGAACAGGAGGTGATATAGATGTCTCTATGTAGCAAACACTGACTGTATGAACTGGTAAAATATTATCTGAGGGATGTCAATGAAAGTATAGCATTTGAACCAGAGAATAAATTGCATATTCACACCCATATTTATGCATGGAAAAGCAAGTGCTAGTGTTCAGTTAACACTGGAGCAAGTACTTCAGCTACATACTGCAAAGCTTGTGAAAACAGGCCTTTTGTTACTGAAGCATATATAACTTCTCCAACTCAAGTACTTTGTGAAATTATTGCAAAATGTGTGTGTATGGAGAGAAAAAGTATACATAGCTGCATGCAGCTGCGCTTGATCTGATAAGATAATAGTGTAAGACATCTATTCTTAGTATTCCAAATGCTGATTTAATTTCTAAACAGCAATTCTAAGTTCTGTTCTGAACATTTTTTAATACTGGAATTCAAAGATGTTCCAGTTCAGGATAGTTTAAATGCTTCAGGTTGCCTTTTGTACTGCATTGCTGAAAATATGTCTAGGTAGCTCAAAGATCAAGTCAGTATTTTAATAATTGCATATTTCATCTTAATGAAATTATTATATTTAATGTAAATAAAGGTAAGCCAAAAAATAAAATTTAAATACTTAAAAAAATAGATATCTTTATCTTTATCTTCCACAAAATTTTTGTTATAGTGGAAATGACAGTATTTCCACAAAAAAGTAGCTTGCAGGCATTTCTTTTTCTGTTCTTTCAACTTCTGATTCTTCATTGTTCAAGAGTAGTTACTCATAATTCTTTTTTATAATCTTCAACATTAAATTTTCATAAGGTCTTAAACTTATAAGAATGATCTCAAGAATCAGAATTAATAAAAAAAGAACTTCTTTCATGATGTATCATATATTGGCATTGAATGCAGAAAAATCAAAATTTTCTCATTTTCTCAGTCAAAATATCTCTGTGAACTGCTGGGGATGCTAATATCTTTCCACAGAAACCATACTTCAAACCACAGTGCTTAGTAAATCTCTTCCTGATATTTTTTAATAAAAAAATAATGTGTTCAGGTGTTTATTTTGTTTGATATAAAGCTTTAAAAGAAGTAATACTGAAATCTTAATATTTCCATTACATTATTTAAATCCCATTGAGTTCAGAAGGAGATTTGCAAGGCACATCAAAACTGCAGTTAAAATAACTAAAAATACCTCCTCAAAACCCAAATTAATTCCACTACTTCATAACATAATTTTATTTCTTATTTTCTGTTTTGTCTTTTTTATGGATCTTTGCTTGAAGCAAGTGGGAGCTGCAATTAGCTAATTACAACTCTGAGGCTTGAATATTATTGACCTTTTATGTTTTGCAGTATTGGTTGGCAAGCATAAAAAAGTTGTGTTCTCCTCATCTACTCAGGGCTCTCCAGGACATGACTTCTAATTGCTTTCTCAGAAATCTTTGCCCCTAGTAATTTAAATATAGGGCACATACTGTTATTTCCTCCTTGCATGGCATTTGCTGAGCAAGCAAGCAGAAAGACACAGAACTGGAAAGGCTCATGAATGAATACTGATTGCATAGGGTCACATCTTTGTATTTTTTCCACTGGTGTATGCAGGAGAGGAAAACTGTATTTGGTATTCCTGATATCATTTGAGGCATGCAACCTCTTCTTAAACAAAGTAACCACCTCCCACCCTGTAAAAAATCCCTCAAACTATATGCTGAAAACAAAGCAGGGAGAGAGATGGATGTTTTTCTTCCTTCACAGAGCACATTTGAAGAACTGCTTTAATTCTGACAACTTCATTTGCATTTTTATAAAAAGAAAAGGTTAAAATCAAAGGTTATACTGCTCAGTAGCAGACAGTTCAGTTTGCTCTTTAGAATCTGCATCACCTCTAAGGCAAACAGGCTGTTCCTACTTAAGAGGTTGTCTAGCTTGTTGCAGAATCACCTTTAAATGTGTAGTAAGCCCATGGAGCTTCAATCATTTTCTTATCTGTTCTATTGCCCGCAGGAGAGTCATTACTGAGGTATTTACAGCTGTCACAATAGTTAATATGATCTGGGCATAGCTGCCTGTTTACTCATTGATGTGATATGACAGTTTAATAACAACCATCATAATCATGGGTATAAAAAACAAGAAATATTTTTTTTCTCCTATGGAGATGCTGTTTTCCACTTTTACCAAAAGCATTGTATCCAGTCCTTTAAATTATTGCACTTGGCTGTGATATTTTTAGCTTTATCAACAGCTTACGAACACATTGCTTTTTATTTTTCCCTAAAGTGGAAGAAAAAAATTGACAAAGATTTTATTTTTCCATATGAAATGGGTTATTCAATTGTAAAAAAATAAAAAGGAAAGCTCTCTCAAAGGGTGGAAAACAAATAAAATTAGGTATAAGAGTGCTACATTCTAGACCATGAAATAAAATAAATTATGATGCAAGAATTTACTCTGACAAAAAAAGCAGAGCAGCTCCTAACATACTCAAATGCACTCATTTACTGCTACATTTACCTACCATTTTGTCTATTTTCTATCAGGTTCAGATTAAACAGATGATTTTAAGCCACAGACTGAAAGGTAGATGCTTTGGTGGCCAAAAGACAAGGTTCCTATGGCTACAGATTTGGGTATTTTTTATGACTGATCCCAAACCTCCTGATGCTGCCTTCCTTTTAATCACATGCAACTCTCCAGAGACGAGGATAAGTTAATGGTCAGACAGTCCTTCATTTGTCTTTCATAGCACAGTGAAGGAAGAAACTCTCAAATGGTAACAGAGCAGACCATTGCTTTTGTTAAGCCTTTAATCTTAGTGTCAACCAAAGCCTCACCAGATGAAATGAAGTTTTTCTCTTGCAGTTGTGTGAACATTTGTACTGTAGAAGCTCACTTGAGATACTGCAGTTGGATATTATGTCTCTCCGTGACTGGCACATTAAAAAGCCAGAAATAAAGCCCTTGCGTGGCTACTCAGAGTGAATGAATTGACAGATCCATCCAGGAAAGAATTAAACTGAAGGCTTTAAATGAAAAGCAATGAATTTATAACAGGATTATACAGCACTTTGAATCAACTTTGTACAATGCTGAGCTGAGAGTTCAAAGAAAAACAAGAGACGGCACAAAATATTGTCATTTATAATTGGCTAACGAGACCAGCAACACAGGAGTTTTGTAGCTGCAGCAGATTCCCACATAGTTAGAAAGACTGAAGAGGATTCTAGTTCCTGTGCTTCACCAGTTAGCTTTTCTAAAAGACAATTCCTGAAGAGTCACATTGCATCTAGATTTTTGCTCCTCAAAATTTACAGATATTTTTAGTTTGGGTTTGTTTGGGTTTTTTGTTTGTTTTAATTTTGTTTTTGTTTTGTTGTTGTTGTTTTGGGTCTTAAGGTGCATCAAATCTGGCCTAAATTTTGAAACACTTTTAGATCAGTAAGATAGAAGCTATTATCAACTAATCAACAGGCTATAGTTGAAGCATTCAGAACTTTCCTAAATTAGGAGATTTTCATATCCATGTATGCCATCTTATACTTGGTTTGTTTTAAAGACAAGCTTGGGGCTTGTTTCATAATGGTACAGTTAGATTATATTTAATTTTCTGCACTGAATTCTGCATACAAACCAAACCCCAGATGATGCATTTAACAAATTCAGTTGGAAAATGCACCAAAAGAGAACAAAACTGAGAAATACAAAGTTAAAAAGCACTTAAGTCATTATATGAAATGAGATTTTGATGGAAGGTTGTCATTTCTTGTATAAGGTACACATTTCTCCAATTAGAAGAAATAAAAAAAGGTCACATTTTATTGCACAAGATTTCAATGGAAACTGTTTACCCTTTAGCTGTCATCTCAGCTGACTATTTACACACTGGAGGAGGCTATAAAATCAGCTCTCTAGTGCTACAGAACATTTTAAAAGAGATGAGATCTTGGGAAAATACTATCTTTGGATTTTTTTAACTGCATGCAAAAATCTTTCCATTACAACATTTTATGTAGGATCTTTTGATTTTTTAAATTGTAAATTTATATAGATATAGATATATACAGAGTTATAATTATTGATTATACCTCTGCTTTTGGAAATATCACACCAGTTAGAAGAGTGGTCTGAAAAATAATAGTAGTTGCATCCCCAGAAAGTAATCCTTGCAAAAAAAAAAAAACAAAAACAAAACATTTGGAAGCAGGCATTTAACCAACAGCTTGCATTTAACCATAACCGTCCTGAAGACTATCCATCTTTGACTACTTTTGACTATCATGCTTTTGATATGTCATTTTCCACAATCTGGCCTGTGTCTTAATGTTTTTGTCAAACTTAATGTTGCCTATGGGCATTTGTATTTGCTCTGGTTGCTTGCGAAGTGTTTGGAAGAAGGAAGACGGATTAAACATCTTGGATTTTGTAGATCCATCTCCTGTGTCCCAATAGTCTCTGCTATCTCAGAGATAAAGCTGCCCTTTCTCCTTTGACACTCTGGACCACAGGCAAAGTAAGCACTCCAGGGATACCACCAGGCTCTCCAAACTGACCTCCATCTTCATGAATATTTCCTAAACCACTCTGCCTTTCTCTAACATAGCAGTTGTTTCATACAGCAGAACAGATATCCCACTTTTTCCTCTACCATGGGTCTGTGTTGATCCTTTTCACCATTTCACCTTCATTTGCCTGTTCTCTCCAAGTAACTCATCCTCTTTTCTTAGACTAGCAGTTTCTTTCACAAGATGCTTTTTGTCTTCAGTGAGATTACAGTCTGTGCAGCAGCTGCAAATCTAGCTCTCTCATTACATTAAAATTGGAAGCAATCAAACCTGGTAAATGGAAACATGCTATTACATTCGGAAAATGCATGTCATTCAAAATCCTAAAGTAACCACAATACCAAGCATGTTCTGAAAGTTGAGGAGAGAGAACAGGTACTACTATAAATAACTTTAATCTGTGGGCAGGTTTGGTTTGGTTTTGGTTTGTTTTGTTTTTTGGTTTTTGGTTTTTGTTTTTTTTTTCTTTTCATTTTTATCTCTGTCTTCTAGTATGATCCCAATTTTTCAGAGAATTTGTGATGATTTGGCTACTTGAAAAAATGATCATCTCAAAACCTGGGCATAAGGAGTGCATAAATGTTCTGTCACACAGTCTTAAGCTGCACCAAGGAAGGTTTATGTTGGATATTAGGAATAATATTTTTTACAAAAAGAGTGATAAAGTACTGAGATGGTCTGCCCAGGCAGGTGGTGGAGTCACCATCCCTGGATGTGTTTTAAAAAGGATTGGATGTGGCACTCGGTGCCATGGTCTAGTTGAAGTGTTAAGGCTGGGTTGGACTCGACGATCTTGGAGGTCTTTTCTAATTTAGTGATTCTGTGATTCTGCGATTCAGTTCTGAGAGCAGTATTTAGCCAAGGAAGTTAAAGCTGTGTTTAGAAACAAATCCGTCACTTTCAACCCTATCTACCAGTTTGACGCTGATGAGGAAACTCCTGCAGCGTAGGTGTGTAGGTGTTTTAAAGGAAATTATTCTCCTGAGAAAAGCTAGACTCATTGTTTTATATACTGCTTCCTGCTGCAGTGTTAATGAAAAATGTGTTTGTCAGGTTTATTAAAAAAAAAAAAGTCCATGTCTTTCCTTTTCCTTTGGACACACATATCTTGAAATCTACCTCTGTTTGCAGTCAGTATATCAATAAGTGATGTTTTTCTTTCACTAATGACTGCATCAGACTTGTATCTGGTGCTGTACCAGCAAATAAGCCTCAGTGAAACCAGTGGCATGTTTCTGATGATCCAATGACATGAGATTGAGCTTTACTAATTTTATTCTTTGTCAGACTTTATTGTTTGATCATTTTCACAGCAGTCAGGCAAGCCTCTTTCTTTTTAGTTCATTTTTTCACTCTCTCTCTGGTGTAAATTGGGAACAATCTTCTCTGAAGTTAGTGGAGTTGTAACTGTCTAAGGAGGGAGTAAGACCACTTTTTTGCTAGCTTTGGTAACTGCCTTCAAATAAGCAAGTAGAGAATAAAAACAAAAACACCCAACAACCCCCAACAATACTGAAATACTGACACACTATGATAGAAGCAGCCAAACTACTGAGAGTCAGAAACACTGACAGTGTGATGACAATTATGACTAATTTTTTTTCTCTTTTACCTGACACATGGTAATTTTATCATGAACTCACATTATTTGTTTCTGTGTGGTAGAGATGAATTTTAATTGGCTTCATTTTTCCTCTCCAAAAGCAGAGGTGTGGAATACTTGGCTAAATCTTTTGCATTTTCTAATTTCTTCCATAATATGACAGCACCTGTGCTTTGATTCTTTAATTAAATTATATTTTTGATTACATTTTATTGACTTGTAAGACATTTTTCATTGGTAATCTTAGTTAAATGGATTTATAAAATGCTTCTTCAGAGAATATGTATCCTGTCCAGCTCTGCTCTTCCTTAGTGTATTAGCATTTGAGTCAGGAATGTGAATTACCTACTGTATTGAAAAGCAAGAACTTTTCTAGAGAACTGATGGACTGAATAAGCCACTTGCCTATGAAGTACAGCTTAGTCTTCTTTTTGTTACAACAGCATCAAATTTTGTACTATAAAAAGATAGTACAGTAAAAATATCCTGTCTATCTGATTGTGATACACTGGTTAGGTATATCTGACTGGAACTTGATCCCCTTTTAACTGAAGTCTGCTCTATTTTGTAATCTCTGCAGCTGCAGACAGAGGAATGTACATAGAGATAACCCCTTCATGTTGTTTTTTAAAACCTTGACTTTTCTCTACGGTTTAAACTTCAGTGTGAAATTTGCTGCACAGCACTTTTTCAGAAAAATAAGTCTGTGTCAGTGATCTCAGAAACACTTAGAAACATTTTTGGCAGAAGGACCTCTCATTAAGTCCAAGTGGTCATTCTAAAGAAGCTAACTTGGATTTATGGCCATTCATGTGTCCTCCAGGTTTTTTTCTTCAGGGCTGACCATCTCTACCCTTTCAGCTTCACTATTTTTGATATTCACAGAAAATCTGTTAGGAAATAATTTCCACTGAGCAGCTGACAGTATCAAGAAGTTTAAAGTTTGGTGAAAATCACAGCTTAAAAAATCAGATCTATCTAATATCTAGTCTGATCTTCCACGGTGCTTTTAATATCACTTATTACCAGAAGCTTCCATGTAGGTGTATAGCTTCTTAAACAGCTCTTAGGTGGTGAGAGCCTTGCTACTTCTCAGATCCATGGCCTATTTTGTTTTCCTAGCTCTGTAATAGAAAATTTCTAATTTTTTTTTTTTTTTTTTTTTTTTTTTTTTTTAAGAAATGGGAAAAGAGAAGATTTTTTTACATCCTTCAGATCCAAAGAATCCTGTCCTATGGGTTGCTGTTGGATCCAGGAGACAAAGATTTCAGGGACAGTCCTGCAAAAGCAATATCCTAAAAATATTTGAGTTGCTTAAATCTTAAATTGGTAGTTAAAATTAAAAAACGAAGTAAGACAAACTTTATTCAAGTGCCATTTAATGAGATGTCTATGGCAAATATTCTGTCTCTGCATTTTTGTTTTTAAATAGTAGTTATTGATAACAATTTAATTTTTAATAACTGTTTACTTACTACATAGTATATTAACATATATTCCCACAGTATCCCCTTTGTAGGGATATTTAAAATAAGTCAACCAAATATATATCCATTAAAAATTTTAACTTTAGAAGTTAAATAGAAGAAAGTTCAATACTAAGAGCAAATGAAAATGTATTTTTCAAGTAAAAAAATGCAAGCTTTTATTAATTTTGGGGTTAAATGTTCTAATATTGTGATTTAGAATGGATGGTGTAACAAGATTAAAGAATTAAAAATTGTTTTTATATCAAAATCTGTAAACCGAATTTTTTTAAAATGGATTTTTTGAAACTATTTCTAACTTTTAGGCATTACAGTTTTGGATTTTTCTGAGGAATCTTGAAAGACAGATTTTTAAATAAAGTTTCATTCATTCAGAAGAATCTAAGATTTAAAAATACCCTAAATTCAAAAGCTTGAGAATGAAATGACCAATGGGACCAACAATGTTGTTTCAGGTTTAAATTGACATCCCCTATGGTTTTAAAACAGTACTCAAATGAAGGTTCACTCTCCAACATGCAATTCACCATAAAAAGGGTCTCATTGACCTTTTTGGGATCTGTAGGATGTCATGAAAATATGAATTTTTGTGAACATCCAGAAGACAGCAAAGAAGCCTGTGGAATCCAGAGCACTGAAACTGCTGAGTCTCTTCATATCTCAGCTGAAAGGCTGTGTAAAAGGTTACCATGGCAGCAGGATATGAAGAGCTTGCAAGGCTTCTGTGATCCTTCATCTGGAGAAGTGTATTTACTTGTAAGGATACCAGTGCAGGAGGATTTAGAGGTTCAAGGAGACATACTCCTGGTTTGGAGATCAGTCTTCAAGGGCTATAGTTCTGCTTTGATGTCTCTCAATTCTGTGTTCTCTCAAATCTTACTTTTTTTTCTGTTCTTGAAAAATTCTGAAAGATGTCAGAAAATTCAGAACTGTCATGAATCTCAAAACTTTTAAGAAGTACTTTAATTACTGTTTAGAATATTTATTTTCCTCTTGTGACAACAAAAAGATTTGATGCAAATTTTCCTGTGACTCACTGTACTTAGAATAATCGCAAAATTATAATCTCAGGAGATAAATATTAGGTGGCAGGATACAGAATCAATATACATGTTTGTGCTCCAAAACTGTGCTAAGTGGGCATAACAGTTTGAGTTGGTATAAGTTTGGAAGATCATGCTGCATTGTACTGAATATTTCAGTCTCTCTAGATGAGCAACCAAATTTTAGGTCTATGAATACTCAAAAAATGTAAAAAAAATTGAGAAATAATATCTTAATGCCAGAATTTGTTTATAAATCTTTATTGAATTTTATACAACCATTATATCCTGGATTTATGTCAAAGGACAATAATTAAAGCTGCAAATAACTCTAAGTCTTGAAAAGAAAACATCACATTAAGTTTTATAATGAATTCCATAAAAATTGCCAGATGATGTCATTTCTTGACTGGTAATATAACTCAGCTTAATTATCTATTCAGGTATCTCCTTCCATTTCCCATCATTAGGGGGAAATATTCCAATACTCCTTAAAATAAATAGAATTGTATTGCACATGTTAGCACAGAACAAAACTGTATTTCTAATTTGTTCATTCTCTGTCCTACCTTTAGGCTGCTTTGTTTTAGATCTCAGTTTGTTTTAGCTTCTGGACTTCCTTCCAGAATCCATGTTGCCAAAGGCAATGTGTACCAGAACCTGAAAACAGGGATAGAAGTAAGTAACATATTCACATTAAACCAAATCAAATTAAATTAAATTAGTGAAGACTGTTCTTGTTCGGTAAACCATCCTCAGACTGATAGATTTGGGAGGGTTTGGTGGCGGTGGAGAGAATGGGGAGTTCACAAATATTTAAATTATACTGAGGTGAAACTGCTTAGCAACTTCTTTGTTCACTTCTAAAATCTCTATAATTAAACAACTTTTAGTTTTATAATGGCATTTGTATGCTTAACATTAAATTGTCTACTCTACATGTAAGGACAACTACAATACAGATACATTTTTTTAAAAAAATTTCATCCTGTTTGCAAGCAATCAGTTAATCACTGCTCTGAACAGTGATGGTTCATACTAGATCATCAGTGTGCAAATGAGTTTAAAAGAGATTACTTAAAACTGTCAGGCTGGATATTTAATTCAAAAAAAGACAATGAGAGCTGCAGAAAAAAGTAACAGCCCCATCATACCGTGATCAGTTTGTGAAACTGCCCTAAGATTTCAAAATAATAGAAAATTATGGGATAAATTTAAAATAACAGACAAAATGTATGAAGTTTACAGAAGCTTACATCAGATAAGGGACGTAGATTTAATTTACTTTTTTTATTTATAACGTATATAGATGTAAATTCTCTATAGAATGTACTCCATCCATCCCAGAGAAATGAGTGTACTGGAGTATAGCTATATACATCTATTCATGGGCACAATATATTACATGTGTGCAAAGAATTCCAATTGCAGATGTATGAGTCAACACTGCTAATATTACATCCTGTCACATCAGTAAGATGGAGCAAAACTCCATTTTGAAGAATGAAAAGAATGCTTCCAAGACACATAAGATTTGTGCTCATTCATTTTAACAACCCTAGTTAGTCTGAACTTAGCAGTCTGATTCCTCTAGAATTTTTCTCCAGTTCAGGGCATCAACTCCATTTTGGAAATGGAAAGACCGCCAGAATTTCATGTTGGAAGAATTGCCAGTTACAGCTCTGTATACCTGGAATGACTTGCATAAGTAAAATGAGAGAACTAAACATTTTACTTGGTCATCTTACTTAAAATTGCCTAGAGTGCAGCTAGCAGAGTGCAGCCACAATGCAATAGTCTGTGCAGCATTTTGTGTAAAAGGCTGTGCAGAGGAGGTCTGGATCTCCACTGGAATCAGCATTGCTGGGCTCCACAATAGGGTGATATGCCATGGCAAAGCCCCCAGCACCAAGTGGAACAACTTTCCTTGTAGCATCAGAGGCCTTGACTCAAACTGGACTCCTGAATGAACTCTGGAGGCCCAGAGCTGCAGCGATGCCTGGGGCAGATGGAGATGGTCTTGTGTCACCCTGAATTTTTAAGCCTTCTGATAAGTTGTAACTTGGAGTCAGTTTCCCATGGGTTTTCATGTAAACAACATATGCTGTTTTCTAACTATCTTGAATGTTTACATTCTTTCTAGTGGGATGGATTTCTTTGACAAGCATGTGTATTAGCCAATGTGTGTAGAGGTGTTTTCTCTCTCAGCCTACCAGAATTTTCCAGTATTTTGTATCTGAAACTTCAATAAATGCCCCTTCTTTCTTTCCTCGCTTCCCTCCTTGTCAGTGTGTTGTTGATCTTGTTTGGTATTAGTGTGACAGTCTTGTATGCAGGAGTTGTCTTGTGCAGGATATGCAGTGCCAAGTAATAAATAGAGCTGAAGCTGAAATCAGACTCTGCAGGAGGAAGGCAAGGGACACAAGTAGGAAACTGCTGCAGGGGGTGGAGGCTCCCATCTGTTGATATGACTGACTTGTCTAGGGAGGTTTTCTGCTTCCCAGGGCCTGGAATCTGGCACTGATAAGCCTGTTCTGACCCTCAGACTACTATGCCTTGCTGCTCTTCCATGTTGGTACCAATGAAACTGCCATGGACCTGGAATACATCAAACATGACTACAGAGCGTTGGGGATTAGAGTAAATGGCATGGCAGCCCTTTTTGATTTTGATTATTTTCTTGATCATTAGAATGATAAGGAAGTATTTGAGAAAACATGGTGGATGCTGAGTGTCAGCAACTCTTTACGCAGCCATTGTTAATAGCAGTAAGATTTTTTATTACAGTGGAAATCTCATTGAGGCTCGAGGACCGCTATAAAGACAATGTCCACCTTTCTAGGTGGGGAAGAGGCATTTCTGGTAACTATCAGGCCAAACTGGTGAGAACCTTAAATAAGGAAAGTCAAGGAGTGAGATGATCACAGGTTTGTCATAATTAGGTTGGCAAGCAAAGTGTGCAGTGTGATGTGAAGACTAAGTAATCAATGGCTACTCCAACAATAAGGCTGAAGGGGCCCCAGAAGGGGCCCCAGGTCAAGTGTTTCAGGCTTTCACAGCAAAAAAAGCCAAGAACATCCTGGGCTGTGTTAGTAAGATCTTTGCTGCCATTGGAGGCGCATTATCTTCCTCATCTGCTTTACCTGGTGAGACACACCTGGAATCCTGGGTCCAAGCCTGAACACTTAAGTGCAGACAGACATGTACTTCTCAAGTGAGTTCAGCAAAGAGCTATGAAAATGATTAAGAGTCTGGAACCTTTGCAAAGTGATGGAATACTGAGAGAGCTGGGACTGTTCAACGTGGAGAAGTCTCAGGGGTGTGTTACCAGTGTGTAAAACTGGAGCCAGATTCTTCTCAGCGGTGCCCAGTGGCAGGATAAGGACCAATGGAAACAAACCTAAATACAAGAAATTCCATTTAAACAGAAAAAAAACCTTTTTTTTTTTCCCAGTAATGGTGAATTGAAAAAAAAGCCAATATGCCTCGAGAGGCTGTGAAGTTTCTGTCCTCAGAGGTGTTCTACTCCAGAGAGGACATGGTCCTAAACAACCTTTTCCAGCTGACTTTACTTTGAGCGTGGAGGTTGGACTTCAGTATTTGATCTTCAGTACTGCCTCCCAACCTCAAAAGTGATTTTGTGACTGTGCCAAGTTTACCGGCATAGCTTTGAGCTTCTGACAAAAAGATACTAAGAGTGAAAGGAGGTAAGCAATCACCGGATATATACCTTTTCACAAACGTACCAAGCTGCTGAATGGTATTCTGTTTTCACAGACTTTAAAAAAAACTCCAGAGATGGTTCTAACATCTCTAAACTGTGGATTAAACTATCAGAAACTTGCCTAGTTTCAATTTATTTTATGGTGGGATTCACAATTCTTACTATTCTAAAGCCCATACCTACACCACATTTCATAGATGAGAGAGATACAAGTCCTGAAACTCAGAGTGTTGGAACTCAAACCCTGAACTGGGGATTCCTGCGATTCTAGTGACACTTCCTTCACAGAGGAGCCACCTGCATTTTTTGTGCACCTGCTCCCCACAGAGTATGAAAAACTGAAAGGTCCTTGATTTACTGAGGGACTACTAATACACAGTAAAAACAGCAATGTGTCATCAAGATTTTTCTCACACTGAATCCAAAGCACCATACCAGCTACTGGGAAAAACAAAATTAACTCTATCCCAGACGAAACCAGGACAGAAATCTGTTAAGGATCCTTCAATAGATAGAAAACTGCATCAGCTTTAAATTACCATGGTTCATTAGAGAAGAGAATGGAATTTGCTGGTACTGTTGTCAAAGCTGCACTTCCAGCTTTCTAACTTCAAATCACTTTGTTCAGATAGCTGGAGTCCAGCCTTGGGGAGGAGAAAGGCTGCAGTTTGGGTGTGGAGCTGACCATGCTAGTAAAGAACTCAGAAGTGGAACAGGCTCAGCTTGCACCAAAGGCTGAGCAGCAGCTTGAAACTCAGCCTTACTGCTAGAGAACATTAAAAACTCCTGTTCAGAGAGGTGTAGCTAAAGCAAAACATCTACCTGGCTAACAAATTACCTTCTGCGTTAAAAAAAAAAGAACTGCAATATTTTAAGTAATATTTTTAAGAATTAGGAATTGGATAGTGTTGTTTTTCAGCTTAGTTGTCTACCTTATTTTCTCCATTAGCAAAATGCCGTTAGGCAAGCTAATTGATCAGTATGTATGAATAGAAAAAATTAGCTCACCAAATGCCAGCAGGTTTAGTTTAAGTTTTCCTCAGCATTTGGGTGAAGATTCAGGCCACTGTTTTGTCAGCAGATGTTAAACTTCATCCAAGTCGCTGTCAATCCACCTCAGAGAGGTAAAATATTAGGAAGTTATGCAAATCTTTAAGGTCCTTAGTTTCTTTTAAATATGCTGATGAATCCTGCTCCCCTTAGAGATTTTGGAACAAGGGACAGACTTGGAGAGAAATCGTAGAACCATAGAGTAGTTTGGGTTGGAAGGAACATTAAAAATCAACTAGTTTCACCCTGCTGCTGTAGGCAGGAACATCTTGCCCTAGATCAGGTTGTGCAAAGCTCCCTTCAACCCCATTTCCAGGGATGGGGCATCCACAATTTATCAGGGTTAACCTATTCCAGTGTCTCACCACCCCTACAGTAATTTTTTTTTTCCTAACAGCTCATCTAAACCTGCCCTCTTTTGGTTTAAAGCTATTATCCCTTGTCCTATCATTACATGTTTTGTAAAAAGACCCTCTCCCTCTCTCTTGCAGGCCCCCTTCAAGTACTGGGAGGCTGCTCTCCAGAACCTCCTCCAGCCTGACCAACCCCAGATCCTATACATTAATCTGTATAGGAGAGATGCTACAGCCCTCTGACAAGAGGATAAAATCCTATGAACATGACCTTGTGACTTAGTTTCTACCAAAATAAATGAGAAGTAGAAGGTGGGTTTTTTTGTAGTTTTTTTTTTTTTAATATCTACCTGATATTGACTGGTGTTTTTTAGGCATTTGAATTCCTAGCAAAATTTGTCTTACAGAATCCTAAAAAGAAAAATCATCAAAAACCTCCAAAGATGTATTTTTCTCCAAATATATAACCAGCAAGGGTCTTTGAAAGAAGATAAGGAAATCACACCCAAGAACTACAACAATATGTATGCCCTTAAAAAGATTGAATAGAAATTTATCCATTATAATGAAAAGCAAAAGAGATGGGAAAAGCAAGCCAGGGGCTAGAGGTGGGGTAAGCATTGCAAAATAAGTATTTTCCTTTGAGAGGGTTTACCTGCANTGGTTTTTTTTTTTTTTAATATCTACCTGATATTGACTGGTGTTTTTAGGCATTTGAATTCCTAGCAAAATTTGTCTTACAGAATCCTAAAAAGAAAAATCATCGAAAACCTCCAAAGATGTATTTTTCTCCAAATATATAACCAGCAAGGGTCTTTGAAAGAAGATAAGGAAATCACACCCAAGAACTACAACAATATGTATGCCCTTAAAAAGATTGAATAGAAATTTATCCATTATAATGAAAAGCAAAAGAGATGGGAAAAGCAAGCCAGGGGCTAGAGGTGGGGTAAGCATTGCAAAATAAGTATTTTCCTTTGAGAGGGTCTACCTGCAGTTTTGCCTGGATTACTGTTGAAATAAAAACTCAAAACAGGAAAAGTTTGGACACTTTAATAAATAAATACTCCCTTGGGGCAATTGCACCTGCTCGTGTTATGTCTTTTCAAAGCAATGAGTAACTAGTTTAATTTAGTTTATGGACTGATGCTTTTGCATACTGCTCCACTGGTTTGCACGGCTTTAATACTTTCCTAAAGTTTAAATTAGAATTTTGACTTCTGTTGAACTTTTGAAATTACTTTATGTGATATATAAATCCAGTTGCTCAATGCTAGTAAAAATGCTAATTATTACTTAAGTCCAAATATAAGTTGAGTTTGTAAAATGCAATATAGTCAGATTTTTAAAGTATTTTTATAATGTGCTTTTGAAAATGTCATAAAATTTTAAGATATTATAATTCTACTACTTGACAGCATTATGAATTATGAAAAAATCATGTTCTCTTTCCACTCCTTTTTGAAGTATGCCTTTAATGCAAGTAATAAGCAAAAGTTTCAAGTTAATAAAATACAGCTTCCTTGGTTAAACTGGTTTTAATGAAATCAAGACAAAGTCACTCTGAGCTGCCTTAGAGTTGTACATTGGACAAAATTTAAAAAAATAGATGGAGGGAGAAGGGATGAAAGTAAAAAGAGTAGATATTTTAATAAGTGAAATTGCTATAATTTACAACAAAAAAGCAAGTAAAGGAATTTGAAAGGAGATAGTATAACTGAGATTCATAGTGGTTTTGTTTTAAGCTTTTTATTAAATTTGTGTACCAAAAAGAATTTAACAAACACTTGAACCATAATAGTGATGGTAGTAATTCCTTCTGACATCTCTGTTCTCTGTTTATTTCAATTAGACCTGTTCTGGGCTTGATAGGAGTTCATGCTGGTATGAACACTCTGTGTGCACTTTTCTCTCAAAAAGTAAGCATGCAAAGCACTCAACGAGCTTTATTCTTCACAGAAAATGTGCATGAGCAGTAGTGAAAAGGCTCGTATTTTATGTCTATACTGTATTGCACAGGATGTTGCAATAATAAAGACCCAAAAGATGATTTATAACTCCCAAAAAAACCCCAAAACCCAGGTAAGGATTCAAACAGCTAGCAGACTTTTGAAGACTTTTGCTTGGTCTTGGCTGCATTGTAGGAGTATAGATTGTACTTTGCAGATGATAAATGAAACCTTTAATTTGAAATGGCTCTTAAAAAGTTATTCAAGAAAGAATGAAATAAAGCAGCAATTAAGAACCTTTAAAAGGAAGATCCTTTTGACTGAAATACCTGAATTGGTCAGATCAAACCAAGAATCATCAGACTGTTTTGAAAAACAGCCTAGTTACAAAATCAGACTAAAAATTTGATATAATCTACCCAAAAATACACAAGAAGTTAGAGATATAAATTTTTACCTTTTGGAATAGATGATCTTATAGGTCTTTCCCCACCTAAACAATTCTATGATTCCATTTTCCATTTAATATTAAATTAATAATATTTTAGTAACTTGGTAACAAAAGTATAACTTACATAATATTCTCACATTCACTCTGAAGTTTCCATATAAAGGAGTGATGATATCCATAATATTGTGCAAGAAAGAAATTACAAATTTTTGGTTTTCAGAACCTGATATTAAGAATTTTACTATTCTGTTAAATCTGCAACATCACATTTTATTTTATGTTTCTATTGTGTGGTCATTTGTTGTATTATATAATCTTTTTTCAGAAACCTTTGAAAGTATTACTTTGGAGAACTTGGTTTATTTGGATAAATTCTTTGTTCTCCTGATATACAATTAATGTTCATGTATCAGCAATTTGCAAATGCCCATGTTTCTGTGACTGGACAATATGTAGCATGGTATGCAGTCAAGAAAAGTTACTGAAGTAATAGATAAGTTCACATTTTCCCAGTGAATAGTGCAGAAGGGGTTATCAAGAATAAGCATGCAACATAACTCTGGATATTTTACATGTCAAGACATTATCAGCATGAAATCCAAAATGGACAGCTTTGGACAAAAGGAAGTTCTCAGTGTGTTACAGGCTGATTGCAATCTGTGACAACAATTAATGCAGTCAGATGCAAAGACAGCCTCAATTAGTCAACTTCTACAATGATTCCTGGGAGAGTTAAAACTAAATCAGTCATAGAAATGTAGAATGGTTTGGATTGGAAGGAACCTTAAAGTTCCAAAACCCACTGCTGTATGCAGGGACATCTTCTACAAGATCAGGTTGCTCAGACCTCCTCTAACCTGGTCTTCAACACTTCCAGGGATGGGTCATCCACAACTTCTGAGGGCAGCCTGTTCCAGTGCCTCACCACCTCGGCAGTAAACAACTTCTTCCTAATATCCAATCTGAACCTATTGTCTTTCAACTTGAAATAATTCCCCCTTGTCCTGTCACTACATGCTCTTGTAAATAGTCTCTCTCCATCTTTCTTGCAGCATCCCTTCAGGTGGAAGGGCACAATTAGTTCACTCTTAAGCCTTCTCTTTTCCAGGCTGAGAGCCTGGCAATACTCAGAATAGATTGTAACAGTGAAGAGTAAATTATCTTGACACCAGTAATGCGAAACTTAGAGAGAGATTAATTAGCACTAAATTAGTAATTAACATATTTCTTTTCATGTTTAAAGTGCTATTAAAGTTGTTTGTTGTTTTGACACAGAATTAGGTTGTTGACATATCTCTTATGAAAAATTAGCCATAAATATTCTAACTTTCAGTTCAAGAGTGGCATAAATTTGATTGTTAACCTTCCTTTCACATATGCTCTTTAAAATAAGCATATCCATAAATGCTCATTAATATCTTTATTTCCGTTAAAATCTTTCAGGATCACTAAGATCAAGGTTAGGTCAAGCAAGAGATTTGAGTTTTTGATTTGTTTATCATGTGAGCTTCTTAGTTTCTGACAAGTTGCAGTAGATCTAACACAATTTCATAATCTCTCATCCTGTGACAAGGTAAATTGAAAGTTATAATTGTATGACCCAATAGATACATTATAATATCAGTTTCTATTTTCATGCTTGGAAGAACAAACAAATATTTTTCTACTTTATTTTTGAATATCTAAGATGTTTATAAACTGCAGCAGACTACGTATGCCCCAGCTAATATTGTTTTAATACCATAAAGCTGCCCTGGAGTGAAAATATCAATTTCTGTGGCAGATTACTGGAAAATTCTAGGCAAAGCAATTATCTATGGTTATTTTCAGGCTTGTAGATCATTCATTATTAATGGATGAGTTAATTAAATTAATTTCAGTGAAAATGTTGAGACAGAGCGATTCCTGTTGCGGTAATATGCCAAGATATACCAGGAGATGTCTGCTTCTTCATTAATTTTGTTTTGATTGAGGTTAGGTGAATCCCTCTGAGAGGCTCTTAGCAAGGCTTAGTCCTTTAGGTGAGAATCAATTTCTACTAAAGGCAGTCTTGTGTATAGCATGGATATGTTTTTCTCATAGCTCAAACAAGAAATTGAGAGTTACATTAAGATTTTCTATTTTATAACTGCTTTTAATTTTTTAAACATGAGGCTGCTTTCTTGTGCAAAATTTGCTGTCTTTGTGTTTTCTGGTGAGTAGAATAGATTTTTTGACCTTGAATTAAGTTTGACCACTGGGTGCATAGTTTAGGTTTTCAGTAGCTTCTATTTCAAGAACATATGAGTAGAGACAATTATTAACAAGAGAGCAATTCCCTTGATCTCCAGCTGCTCCAGGCCATCAGGGATGTTTGAGCAGTGCAGTGCTCATGATACCTACTTGAGAGCTTTCAGCATTTAAATTTCTCAGCTTTCCTCTTGTACAGCTAGGAAACATGACCTAATTAGTTTCTTCATCTTTTTCTCTGTTCATGAGGAAAAGCATACTGACAGCAATTTAATTAGATGTTGATGCAACTTTTGGTAGTGACAAGAACTGGAGATGTTCCCAATGGCAGAGATTTCATGCTCTGCTCGGTGGGCCCAGCCTGTGTATAGATTGGGATCATATTTAGTGGAGTTTTGGGCAGGGACATGGTGCTATTTTTTGGTGCTGTTTGTTTGTATCTTGGTTTGGTGGTGTTTGTTTGGGTGTGGGGTTTTTATTGTTTTGTTTNATAACTCTGGATATTTTACATGTCAAGACATTATCAGCATGAAATCCAAAATGGACAGCTTTGGACAAAAGGAAGTTCTCAGTGTGTTACAGGCTGATTGCAATCTGTGACAACAATTAATGCAGTCAGATGCAAAGACAGCCTCAATTAGTCAACTTCTACAATGATTCCTGGGAGAGTTAAAACTAAATCAGTCATAGAAATGTAGAATGGTTTGGATTGGAAGGAACCTTAAAGTTCCAAAACCCACTGCTGTATGCAGGGACATCTTCTACAAGATCAGGTTGCTCAGACCTCCTCTAACCTGGTCTTCAACACTTCCAGGGATGGGTCATCCACAACTTCTGAGGGCAGCCTGTTCCAGTGCCTCACCACCTCGGCAGTAAACAACTTCTTCCTAATATCCAATCTGAACCTATTGTCTTTCAACTTGAAATAATTCCCCCTTGTCCTGTCACTACATGCTCTTGTAAATAGTCTCTCTCCATCTTTCTTGCAGCATCCCTTCAGGTGGAAGGGCACAATTAGTTCACTCTTAAGCCTTCTCTTTTCCAGGCTGAATGCCTGGCAATACTCAGAATAGATTGTAACAGTGAAGAGTAAATTATCTTGACACCAGTAATGCGAAACTTAGAGAGAGATTAATTAGCACTAAATTAGTAATTAACATATTTCTTTTCATGTTTAAAGTGCTATTAAAGTTGTTTGTTGTTTTGACACAGAATTAGGTTGTTGACATATCTCTTATGAAAAATTAGCCATAAATATTCTAACTTTCAGTTCAAGAGTGGCATAAATTTGATTGTTAACCTTCCTTTCACATATGCTCTTTTAAATAAGCATATCCATAAATGCTCATTAATATCTTTATTTCCATTAAAATCTTTCAGGATCACTAAGATCAAGGTTAGGTCAAGCAAGAGATTTGAGTTTTTGATTTGTTTATCATGTGAGCTTCTTAGTTTCTGACAAGTTGCAGTAGATCTAACACAATTTCATAATCTCTCATCCTGTGACAAGGTAAATTGAAAGTTATAATTGTATGACCCAATAGATACATTATAATATCAGTTTCTATTTTCATGCTTGGAAGAACAAACAAATATTTTTCTACTTTATTTTTGAATATCTAAGATGTTTATAAACTGCAGCAGACTACGTATGCCCCAGCTAATATTGTTTTAATACCATAAAGCTGCCCTGGAGTGAAAATATCAATTTCTGTGGCAGATTACTGGAAAATTCTAGGCAAAGCAATTATCTATGGTTATTTTCAGGCTTGTAGATCATTCATTATTAATGGATGAGTTAATTAAATTAATTTCAGTGAAAATGTTGAGACAGAGCGATTCCTGTTGCGGTAATATGCCAAGATATACCAGGAGATGTCTGCTTCTTCATTAATTTTGTTTTGATTGAGGTTAGGTGAATCCCTCTGAGAGGCTCTTAGCAAGGCTTAGTCCTTTAGGTGAGAATCAATTTCTACTAAAGGCAGTCTTGTGTATAGCACGGATATGTTTTTCTCATAGCTCAAACAAGAAATTGAGAGTTACATTAAGATTTTCTATTTTATAACTGCTTTTAATTTGTTAAACATGAAGCTGCTTTCTTGTGCAAAATTTGCTGTCTTTGTGTTTTCTGGTGAGTAGAATAGATTTTGTGACCTTGAATTAAGTTTGACCACTGGGTGCATTGTTTAGGTTTTCAGTAGCTTCTATTTCAAGAACATATGAGTAGAGACAATTATTAACAAGAGAGCAATTCCCTTGATCTCCAGCTGCTCCAGGCCATCAGGGATGTTTGAGCAGTGCAGTGCTCATGATACCTACTTGAGAGCTTTCAGCATTTAAATTTCTCAGCTTTCCTCTTGTACAGCTAGGAAACATGACCTAATTAGTTTCTTTATCTTTTTCTCTGTTCATGAGGAAAGGCATACTGGCAGCAATTTAATTAGATGTTGATGCAACTTTTGGTAGTGACAAGAACTGGAGATGTTCCCAATGGCAGAGATTTCATGCTCTGCTCGGTGGGCCCAGCCTGTGTATAGATTGGGATCATATTTAGTGGAGTTTTGGGCAGGGACATGGTGCTATTTTTTGGTGCTGTTTGTTTGTATCTTGGTTTGGTGGTGTTTGTTTGGGTGTGGGGTTTTTATTGTTTTGTTTTGTTCTGTTTTGTTTTGTTCTAGTTTGGGGTTTTTTGGGGGTTTTTTTTGGGTCTTTTTGTGTCTTTTTCAAGTGAGTAAGGTTCTTTCATGCTGGAAGTTTGATTATCTGCCAGGCAGAACCTAAGACTACACAGTCTTCTTTGATTGTCCCAACAGTCAATACAAGGAGGTTTAACTGTTGCTTGTCAATAGAGATGATGAAGGAAGTTCCCATTTTCTTTTTTGATCTTTCTCCAGTATACAGTCTGCTGGGAAATACATGGCCAGATAAGCCATACACCAAGATCAGTTTCAGTTGCATAATTCCTTTGTATCACAGAATTCAGCCTGGTTGAAGTTAGAATGAGTCACTTAAAGCTGGTTGTCCAGTACCATGTATAGATGACTTTTCAATATTTCCAGGATGGTACAACCACTCTGGGCAGCCCCTACCAGGACTTAGTCACACTCTCAGTAAAAAATTGTCCTCAGATGTTCCAGTTTGGATCCACTGCCTCCAGTTTGTACCCATTGTCTCTGGTCTGTCACTGGTCACAGCTAAGAAGACTCTGGCTCTGTCCTCTTTGCACCCTTCTATCAGGTATTTGTGCATATTGGTGATATCCCTTCCGAGCCTTCTCTTTTCCAGGCTGACCAGCCCCAGCCTTTCCTCATTGGTGAGGTGCTCCAATCTCTTTATCACCTCCATGACCTGTCACTTTACTCTTTCTGGTATGTCCATGTCTCTTGTACTGGACATACCAGTGTGGCCTCACCAGAATTGGTAATGAAAACAATTTCTGCTTAAACAATAGAAAAATGTAAATGATGTTGATTTAACTTTCATATGGCCATACACTAAAATCCTTCCAGGGCAGCAGAGGGACCAGTGGCTCCCAGTGGCCTGAGTGAGTGCCAAGGGCTCCATCTCAGGGGTCAAGGCAAATCCTGCAGCCAGACCCCAGCCCAGTGCCCCAGCCAGGAGCAGGGCAGCCAGTAGGACAGGAGCAACCCCAACCCATGGCATCTGACAACTCACTGGAGATGAAAATGGCTTGAGGTTGGGCCAGGGTTTGGGCTCTCAGATGAGCCCAGCTCAGCAGGGCCCATGGCCAGGCAGGGCAGGGCTGTGGGGAGCTGGAAGTGGGCCCTGCTGTGATATCACTGGGGCACAGGCTGATGTCCCATGGGGCTGAAATGGGGTCCTGGGCCATGGGCAGAGTAGGAGGATCCCTGCAAGACTGGGTAAGATGGTGAAGGCTAACAGTGTTCACAGGGACATCAAAAATTAATTGATTATGAATTTATACACAGTTTGGGTCTATATGGGACTTTTCAATTGGCACTTCTGTGTAAAACAATTGTTGTGTTGACATAAAGTGCTATATTCCATGGTTCTGTGTTTATTATGTAAGTATGCTTTTCTTTAAAAAAAAAGAACACCTGCCACTTATGTCTGCAAACACCCAAAGTAGCGCTGTGAATATTACTTTTTGGTATATGTTCTTGCCATATATAACTGTTTGGTGTGAAGTTGTTTGAATTAGGGTGGCCTTGCCCTGGTGACTTTTTATTTCTCATAAAGAGAAGAGTAGGAGAGGCTCTGCCCAGAAATTAATCTTGCACCTAAATTACAAGACTTTTATATCCAGAAACAAAGAAATAAAATGTATTCATCTTGGTGTCAACTTTGACTTTTTCCTTTTTTCTCACTTTTTCAAATGCAAACACAATAATATTTATTTAATTTATAAGCATATGAAAACCTGCTTCACCCAAGCAGTTAAAGCTGACAATCAAATGTTTTGAGGTTTCAGTCTGTGTTGGCCAGAAACTTGGACTGAAGATGACAGAAGTGAAGGAGACAAGGTATTGTTTATAGATATTAGAGCAGAGGCAGCTTTTTCTCCCCAGAGTTCATCTTTAAAAGCTCTGTAAGGAGAAGAAGAAGCAGGGTAACTAGAGCCAAGGGAGGAGAGGCACTTTAAGCAACAGAAGAGACTCTGAAGCCAGGAAATGAAATATTTCAGGAGAATGAATCTGACACAGAGGTCCACACTCAGACATACTAGGACTTTGTGAAGGTAAGAAGTAATTTCAAAATGGGCAATAAATTGCTGCTGTTCCTAAAAAATCATTCACTCTACTTCCATCATCATCTGCTAGCCTTCACATGCTCTTCCTGCTCTCAGTCCATTACCTTGCCAAAACCACGTTTCATTTTAAACCAGCACAAGACAAAGCGGGGGAGGAAATTAGAGCCAAGGAAAAGAAAGGAGGTGTTAAGATTGCTGCTTTTGATGTTGCATGGCTTCCATCTCCTTATTGTGATTGTGCAAGTACAGCCTGGGAGGAGCTGGGAGAAGAGAGTGAATTAAATAGTAATGGGTACAAGATGCTGGAATGGGAAAAAATGAGATGCAAAATGAGAGGTAACAACTAGAGTGAAAGGCTGGAGCAAAGGGATACTGAAGAAGGCATAAGAAATGCTTGCTCTAGTGCCTCAGAATTCCCTTGGTGTCAAAAATAGTTTCATAGTTAATGCAAAATCTTTCCAGTTTTTCATGTGTGGTTCTGTTAAACTCTGAAACTCTTTCCTTATCATCAGCTACCCTGTTTGCTCAGAAGATTTAGTTCTGAGTATCTAAAACTTTCTAGCTTCCTGATGATCAATTCTTTCTTAGAGTCAGTATAACTGGAAAAATTTGTCAGAAACATTCATACTAAGAATTTTAATAGTAAATGTCTTATTTAAAATGCTTAAAAGGTCTCAAAATTGGGAATTAGTATTTCAAGATTAATAATCAGATTAAAATCTGCGTGTGAAACACACATAATGTTAAATTAAGAGTTCCTGTTTTTCCTGACTGCAGGATAAACAACACATATAGACATATCCTGTTTTCTTCTTGCTCAGGTTTTTATCCTGCATTAATACACATTATTCTGACTCAGCTTCAGTAATGAAATATTAATTTCCTCATGCAGTTCTATGATGTATTCAATAGTTGACTATCATGTTTTTTGGGTGGACTTATTTGGTTTTGCTTTACAGAAGGTAAGAAACATTCAGATAGAATTCACAAGCTAATTTGGGAGTCTCTATTCTATACAAGCAAAGACAATGAATTAAAGGATTAATGGTGACAATACTGTTCTGGCTATTGCTACCTTTTCCATTGTTCGGAAAATGTATCTATTTTGTACAAGATTTGCCTGGGCTTGAATGTTTTCATCTTCTAAAAACATAGGAGAAATTTAAAATAATTTTCCACTGCTTTAGAAGTCTAGCCAGAATTTGTGGGAGCTATTTATCTGTTTAAAAACACACTACAGCAGAGGTGGTCATTGAATTAGGTGAATTCTTCTAAATGTATTGAGGAATTTCAGTGCAGTTTCGAATGGTGTGATGTAGTTCTGTGATCACTTAGAACTACATCTAGATGAGCTCTTTGCACATAACTGTGAAATCAGAAAGTAGCACATAATGGCATAGTAATAATTAACTGAAAACTTGGACTTCACATCTGCTTTTGAAAACTTTTGTCACCACATAATCAATATAGGAAGGTTATAAACATGGAAGATAACCATGAAATTAAAGGCATATAAATGTGTCAGGTTTTGAGATCTTCATTTTGAAAACATGTGCTTCTGCTTTAAATTGCAATCAAAATCTCTGCAATTAAGGTGTGACTTGCCCTCCTGGTAATGAAGTTTTCCAAATTATATTAGAAGCATAAGATTCTCTTACAGAATCACATGAGCCCACAGCTTAGATCCTGAAGTATCATGTTTGAATTACAGGCTGTTAATTTAACTTTAATTAGAAAATCACCTTAATGTTCATGTCCAGTTTTAATGACAAGAAGCCTTCAAAGCTTCCACTCATTTGGTTTTACTTATTCAGTAGTCAGATGCATTTAGATTTAAAGCTTATAAATCCTTTATCACTTAAGGACAGCAATATTAATCAGCTAAAAATCTGTTGTATATATTAAAAGCCTTTGCTCATTCAGATTGTAAAGTGTTTTCATTAAAATCTATTTTAAACTGATTAATAGGAATTTATGTATGAATTTGCTTATGTGAATGTAGATAACATTTAATGAAAGTAAACTTCCCAAACATTTAACTTAGATAAGGAGTCAGCTTCTTGTAAAACCCAAGCTACTTAGCACAATAATCGCATTATAATTTACTACACTTTTGCATAGTTAAAGAAGAAATTCAAGAAATTATTCATTTATGTCCTTAACTGCAAATGATTCCCCCCAGCAGCCCCCGAAACTCCCAGGCCAACTCAGATCTCAAGGGGCTTAAGAGGGAATATTTCAGAGGTAGGACAAAGGATTTAACAAAAGAGGCTCTCCCCCAAAGTTGTCTGAGATGTTAATTCTTTGATGGTGCGAGGGGGGAAGAGAGAGAACAAAGGAGAACAGGGCCTTATGTAAGTTTGTCCAGAGGAGGGGACAGCTGGACATAAGCCAATAGGGTCGGGGAAGAAGTGAAGGGTCCAGACATAGGTTCACAAATTCCAGGGATCTCTGAGAGGGGGAGAAGCCATTTCCCAGAGAAATGCAACACTTAACCTTAATTTCTTTGCAAAGTAAATATTTTCACATAAAAAAAGCCAAAAAACTCTACTTTAATAGTCAACTAAAAATATCTCAAATAAATCTGCGTCCAATAGAAAATCTTGCTTCTGGTAGCTGAAGGTATTACTTGATTGCATCCTCTCACCCACATCAACATCACAATTCAGAGGCATCTTATGTAAAGAATAAAGCTTAATACAAATTCTTCCTTAAAGAGTTCACAGAATGGTTGCTAGATTGGGAAGGCACCCTTGGAGAAAATCCAGTCTAACCTTCCTATTCAAAGCAGGGCCAAATAGGGAGCACATTGCTCAGGANAACCTTAATTTCTTTGCAAAGTAAATATTTTCACATAAAAAAGCCAAAAAACTCTACTTTAATAGTCAACTAATCTCAAATAAATCTGTGTCCAATAGAAAATCTTGCTTGTGGTAGCTGAAGGTATTACTTGATTGCATCCTCTCACCCACATCAACATCACAATTCAGAGGCATCTTATGTAAAGAATAAAGCTTAATACAAATTCTTCCTTAAAGAGTTCACAGAATGGTTGCTAGATTGGGAAGGCACCCTTGGAGAAAATCCAGTCTAACCTTCCTATTCAAAGCAGGGCCAAATAGGGAGCACATTGCTCAGGACTGTGCTTTGCCATGCTTCCAGCATCTCCTTGATGTAGCCTCCAAACCTCTCTGGTCAACCTCTCTGGTTTTGACCACTTTCATGGTAAGAATGACTACTTGTATTTAGAGAGTTTTCTGTGCTTCAGCATGTGCCCATTGCCCCTTGGTCTCTCACAGACATCACAAAGAAGAGTCTGCCTCTGTTTTGTTTCCTTCCCCTCCCCAATTATTATAAATGTATTGGTAAGATGTCTTCAGACCTTTTTTCTTGACAGTAAACAATCCTAGCTCTCTTTAGCATTTCCTTATGTATCAGATCCTCAGATCATCTTAAGATCTTCATGGTTCTTCACTGGATCTGCTTTGGTATGTTAACACACAAAAGATGTATCTGGAAGGCTTTTCTGTGGCTTCTCTCAAAATCAATCAATATTGTACAGGCACTTTATGTTTCTTCTAAATTTCCAACCACTTAAGTCTGAAATGGCTTATTATTATTATTATTGAATTATTTACTGTTAGGTTTTCTTGTGCGTGATGCTTTCAGAAGGCACGAGTTACCAAAACTAATTTTAAATCTTTATGAGCAACTTTATTTTGGTACTATTACTGTTTAAAAGACTATTAGTGGTTTAAAAGAATAGCTCAAAATCAATCTGTATCAGTGAAGTATTTAGTTTACAAAGTGTAATTTATAAATGTTATAATAAAATCATACTTTTGTAGGTGCTGGCTTGACCTGGAAAACATGCAAGTCCCACTTTTAAGTCACCTGTCTTCTACTAGAGACAATGAAGGAGTGAAATCGATTGACATAGCAGGAAACAACAAATCTGTTAAAATTTGTGATAACAACAATTCTACACTGTCAAAGGCCTGCAACTGACCTGTGATGCCTCCCATTTCACTAAATGTGCTATGTCCAGTGTTACTTTTATTTATTCAGTAGCTGAAGGCATAACTCTAGTGAATTAAATTTCAAATTCCCAAATATTAATTTATGACAAGGATCACCAAATTTAGCTCAATTTAATTTCAAATCCCAAAGTTTGCATTGAAATTCCAATGAATATTTTTAATGCTAATTACTGAATTTCTATATTTATAAGGGAACTAGCACCTCATAAATATCACATTGTGCTATTATCTCCATATGTTCTTGTTCCCTCTAAATATAGCAAATCAGCAATTAGCACTAGAAATATTCATTAAAGTTTGAAGGTAGATAAATAACAAGTTGGAATGCCATTTATTTATTGTAATTTACAAAGCAGAGAACATCTAAGTGCTTCTCCTTTGATTAATGTGCCACAAACCACCAGTTACACTAAATGCTTCAACTGAACTAGCACTAGATGAAATTC
>VWYE01013404.1:146246-167767 GCA_013398995.1 Alaudala cheleensis
TGGTAGCTGAAGGTATTACTTGATTGCATCCTCTCACCCACATCAACATCACAATTCAGAGGCATCTTATGTAAAGAATAAAGCTTAATACAAATTCTTCCTTAAAGAGTTCACAGAATGGTTGCTAGATTGGGAAGGCACCCTTGGAGAAAATCCAGTCTAACCTTCCTATTCAAAGCAGGGCCAAATAGGGAGCACATTGCTCAGGACTGTGCTTTGCCATGCTTCCAGCATCTCCTTGATGTAGCCTCCAAACCTCTCTGTTCAACCTCTCTGGTTTTGACCACTTTCATGGTAAGAATGACTACTTGTATTTTGAGAGTTTTCTGTGCTTCAGTATGTGCCCATTGCCCCTTGGTCTCTCACAGACATCACAAAGAAGAGTCTGCCTCTGTTTTGTTTTCTTCCCCTCCCCAATTAATATAAATGTATTGGTAAGATTTCTTGACAGTAAACAATCCTAGCTCTCTTTAGCATTTCCTTATGTATCAGATCCTCAGATCATCTTAAGATCTTCATGGTTCTTCACTGGATCTGCTTTGGTATGTTAACACACAAAAGATGTATCTGGAAGGCTTTTCTGTGGCTTCTCTCAAAATCAATCAATATTGTACAGGCACTTTATGTTTCTTCTAAATTTCCAACCACTTAAGTCTGAAATGGCTTATTATTATTATTATTGAATTATTTACTGTTAGGTTTTGTTGTGCGTGATGCTTTCAGAAGGCACGAGTTACCAAAACTGATTTTAAATCTTTATGAGCAACTTTATTTTGGTACTATTACTGTTTAAAAGACTATTAGTGGTTTAAAAGAATAGCTCAAAATCAATCTGTATCAGTGAAGTATTTCGTTTACAAAGTGTAATTTATAAATGTTATAATAAAATCATACTTTTGTAGGTACTGGCTTGACCTGGAAAACATGCAAGTCCCACTTTTAAGTCACCTGTCTTCTACTAGAGACAATGAAGGAGTGAAATAGATTGACATAGCAGGAAACAACAAATCTGTTAAAATTTGTGATAACAACAATTCTACACTGTCAAAGGCCTGCAACTGACCTGTGATACCTCCCATTTCACTAAATGTGCTATGTCCAGTGTTACTTTTATTTAAATTATTCAGTAGCTGAAGGCATAACTCTAGTGAATTAAATTACAAATTCCCAAATATTAATTTATGACAAGGATCACCAAATTTAGCTCAATTTAATTTCAAATCCCAAAGTTTGCATTGAAATTCCAATGAATATTTTTAATGCTAATTACTGAATTTCTATATTTATAAGGGAACTAGCACCTCATAAATATCACATTGTGCTATTATCTCCATATGTTCTTGTTCCCTCTAAATATAGCAAATCAGCAATTAGCACTAGAAATATTCATTAAAGTTTGAAGGTAGATAAATAACAAGTTGGAATGCCATTTATTTATTGTAATTTACAAAGCAGAGAACATCTAAGTGCTTCTCCTTTGATTAATGTGCCACATACCACCAGTTACACTAAATGCTTCAACTGAACTAGCACTAGATGAAATTCATACTGCCTCGTAAGGCAATATGCTTAATGGTTTGTCTGTTTTGGCATAGCACAACACCTTGTTAAGTTTTTATTACCCTCACCTCTAACATTATGATTCTGAAAGAATCTTAGAGGTACTTTTTTTTTTTTTTAATCCCCATGTCTAGGACTGCTTTTTGTTTTGTTTTGTTTTCAAATAGAAAACAAAACCATGAAATGCACTTGGGCTATCCTCAGTATGAGGAATGTTGCTTTTTTTTTGAGTTTTCTGTCAAATCAGGAAACCTGTGAGCCACCTGTAGCAAGAGCTTAGTCAGCCTGGCAGGTGTAAACTTAGGAATTGGCTTCAGTAGACAACACAATTTCTCCAAAACACATTCTTCTAATAATTTGTGTACCATGAATACTCTAGCTCTTTTCTCTTTGCACATACTAACTGTGGCACATTTGGTGCTGCACTGCTTGCCATGCAGAACAGATGATACAAAAGATTTTCAAAGCCTGTCCAGATACTGGTTTTAAGTATAGAGATAATGGGGTATTCATGTCTCCTTTTTTCACAAAACTCAGGGCAGGCGAAAAGTCAAAACAGCATGTGTAAAAAACCCTATAAACAAGGAACTTTTAAAGCTACTAATCTGCCTTTCCTATTGTGCACTCTTTCTTTGACTGTGCTTTGATTATGACTTGGATGTCTTTCCCTATAGCCTCAACTATTAGTGATACATTAGAAATATGAAATTGCTCTTCCCTAAGGAATTCTTTAAACATACACTCAGCAGGAATATTAGAAAGAAATACTGATTGTATAGGTTCTGGAAATAAATTATTTTTAATGGCAATAAGGAGAAAGAAACATTAAGATAATCCATTGTAATCTCAGAATGGTTTTCTATACTCCCTTTGGGTTTGTTTTGTCTTTCGTCATTGTTAAGGCTTAATATGCAGATACTCATATGTTTCTAAGGAAATAATTCAAATTTAGATTTGTTTCACATCTGTTTAAACCAGTATCTTTAAGTGGTATATAGCTTTTCAACTAGACCTGATCTTTTTTCTGTCTGCATGTGTGTGTATATGTGTGTGTGTGTGTGTGTGTGCATGTGTTATAAGAGACTTAAAAACCACAATTGCCTCAGACAGTGTTAAGATCACCAAAGGCCTTTGCCCACTCTGGCAAACGCTGCAAAGAAGCAACTGCTCATCTGCAACCACCTCTTCTCCCCCGAATTTGTCTCTGCAAATACCTGGATATTTGGACTGTGAGTTAAGGCACCTGAGAAGAATTTGAGATAAGATAAAGGTGGTGCTACTGTCCAGTTATCTCAGGCCTAAGGAGAGGTTTACAAGGCTGGGGGAGAAGAGTGTGCCCACTGGGAAAGCCAACTCTGCGGCTGTGCTGAAAATCAGCTCTGGCCAGGTCCAGCAGGGGGAGGCCACAGCCCAAAGCCCATTCCTGAGGCCCTTCCACCGGAGGACTGCACGGGATCCACAGTGTTGCAAAAGACAGTGTAAAGCTTAGCCCCTTACCAGGGCAAGTGCTTGGGCATTCCCAGTACTCCCGAAGGTGTACTGTCACTTATTACATAGGAAGGAAGGGAAGATTTGCCAATAGCAAAGAACACAACACCTGGGATCAGGAGACTGGAACAGAGATGAGGATGGTATGACTAGGCCATGGCAGCAGCTCAAGTTTAGTTTTTGTATAATGCTTAAGAATAATACCAACTGTGCTATGGATGTCTCACTTAAATTTATCTTCATTTTGTGTGCAATTTACTTTTAGTTTCTGGAGTGATGCTTTATGGCACATATCTGATAAAGCATGATATTTGCATAAAGCAAACATTTTCATACAGTGATTTTATTTCTATGACTTATCAATCTTGTACAAGCATGCTTTATATTCGCAACAGATATTCTCATCTCAGCTCCCAAGATTGTGTCATGAGCTTAGCATTTTAAAGTAGGATAAGCAGAAAAACTTACAAAATGGGGGAAGTTTAAGCACTTAGTTCCAGACTGTGAAGTTAATCATATTTAAAGCAGGTGGTGACAACAGTTTTTCTGGCTGAACTGGAAGTAGAGTCTACACCAAAGGAATGCTGGATATGCGTGCAGAAGATTGGGGGTACGTAAGGGTGCATGGACTTGTAGTGTACTGCAGCAACTTTGCTTAGAAATAAGAAAAAACCTTAGTAGAATTTAACATTACAGCCTCAAAAAGAGGAAATACTTGGAAGCACTGTACAACTTTCACCCTTACATATACTTTATACAGTTGGATTTAGAGAGAGTATTTTATTTGGCATCAGATAAGACCACCCCTTGACTTTACTTTATAGTTATTGTCTTTCTTAATGCACTGCTGAAGGTGAATAGATGTCAAGAATGATACATTAGCTAATGTCTAAATGTATTCATATCGAGACATTGAAGGACAGTTCTTTAAATGCAGCTGGACAGCAGGAAAATAAATGACAGAGTTCTCAGAGTGTCACTTAGAATTTCATGGTTGTCACTCCTCAGAATAAATTCCTGTATGCCTATAATGAGGACTCTAATTATATANTTATAACATTTTTACATATAGGAGTCATCTGCACAAAGTTGATGAGGGTTTTAAGTATAAAAGCCCATGTTTAAAATACTGCTTCATGTCCATTACATAGTATAATTATTATTAATTGGTGTATTCTCTCACAATACATGATGAATTAGGTTTGTTTAGTCATGATTCTGTAAGTAGATTAAATTAAATCTTTTAATTTTCAATCACTTATATTATTACTGGCAGTTACCAGACGTTACTTTTACTCTAGGTGCGATATTAATTACATTTGATCTCACACAGGCTTGTGGTCCTACAGACTGGGTGTGCTGAAGTCCCTGAGAATGAGTCGTGGCATTCAGCAACAATTAACATAAAGGTCTCCAGGCTCTGTGCTAGAATGGCCATTTCCAGCTTCAGCCCCAGGACACTGCCGAGCCCCTCAGCCACGGGCGGGCGGGCGAGAGCCCCGGGGAAAGCCTGGGCAAGGCAGGGCAAAACAGGGCTGAGCCAGGGGAACCCAGCCAGAAACAGCCCTGCCAGCCCCGAGGGGACAGCAGGAGCAGGGACGGGGGCAAGAGAGACAAGGCAGGGACGGCCCTGAGACCCTGAGAACTACCCTGGTGGGGCGGGTAGACACGCTCTGAAGGAACTATGGCCACTGAAAAGGCCATGCGGGTGCAGGTTTAACTTGAATGAATGCAATCTGTGAGGATTGCCCCATCCAGGCTGGAACAGGGAGAAGTGTGAGGAGGAGCGGAAAAGAAGAGAGAGCTTCTATGGACTAGCAGTCCTAATTCCCCATTCCCTTGCATAGTTGGGGTGGAATAGGTTAGAGGAGCTAGGGATGAGGGAGTGAAGTTGAGCCCGGGTAGAAAAGGAGAAGTTTTAGTTCTTTTTTTCACAATATCCATTTCTAATTCAATTGGCAATAATTTAAAGTTTCCCCAACAGATTTGGCCCAAGACTGTAACAGATAAATGACATCACTCTGTTTGTTTTGATCCTTGCTGAACTTTTCCATCCTGATTAACTCTCTGATCACACAAACTAAAACGTTTTCAGGGCTGGGATCCTTGAATGTTTCTCCAATGCAAAAGCTTGTCAGAGCTGTGAGAACCTGCTTATTCTGCTGCCAGTGCTTTACTGTGTGACAATACTCACAGGGGTGCTGCTGGTGAAGTGGGATATGATGTAGCAGCAGGCCTGCTCCTGTGACCACTGGCCAAACTGCTGTTGCCATGTTAGGGTGTCCAGGTATTTCCTGCACCACTATTTTCCTGCACATGCTAATTTTAGTAGGTGTTGACAATCTCGTGGTGGCATGATATTTTTAAGGGTTTGAGAAGTTACATTCCACTTTCTCTAGTCCTAGGGTTGGGAGGCAATTTAAGGCCTATCCCTGACTGGCAGGTACCACAAATGAGGAGGCACTGTATGATTTTGTGGCATAGCACTTTTTTAAAAGGTTTTGTGTGCAAATGCAAAGGATGAGAGAGATGTGTGAGGAAATGGTGAAAAATATATCAGAAAGCCAATAGTGCATCAGGAAAACATCTGTACTTGTTTCAGCTGTCAGAAAGGGGTAAGAGACACAGTCCTGAGAAATCTTAAGACCTTAAGCTGTCAGGTTAATAGAATGCCCCATGACCTTATAATACTGGAGGAAAAACCAAATGTACTATGCTACATACCTTAACCCAATAACAGCCTCTTTCTTCCCAACAGTTTATGGCTTAGCTACCTCGGGTTTTTTTCAGTGTTCTTGATGGTTGTGACTGTATAAACACATACAATTAAGTTAATGTTCCTAGATGTCAGTGTTGATAAAGATATTTAAGCTTATACAAAAATTGTATAATAATTCTATTTTGAATTCTACAGTTTCTTTCTAGCACAAGAAATTTATTACAGGAAGTTCTTTAGCAATATTAATGTTGAACTCTCAAAAAAGTATTTTAAGCCTTAATTAGAGCTTTGAAAAATTACAGCTTTAAGTGAAATATGCTTAGCTTTCATCTTTTTGCAGAAATGTTCAGTTCTGATGTAATTCGGTGGATTTTCAGTGCACATTTTAACAGCAAACTTATTATCATGTCAATCAGGACTTTCATGTTTTCTTTTAAGCAAAAAAAACACTCCAAATTAGTTCTATTTAAAATATTGACAATAAAAGGTGTATTAAAAACTTTAACAAGTGCAGTATGTACAGAAAGGTTTCCCTTAAAATTTTCCAAAGTTATTACTCAGAAAAACAAAACTACTTCATCTGAGCGTTTCTGAGATTGTCGGAAATACAGTGTTGAACTTTTTCTTCCCTGTAAAATTAAAAGACTTAAATCACTGGTAGTTTTTATTTCTTTTTCATTAAAGTCGACACTAACACCCAATTGTGTTGGGTTTCTATACTATCCTGTTAAGCTAAGTGCAAAGTAGTATTGCTGATTTTATCAGACAGTCTGATAAAATGCATACAGTTATATTACTATACTATAGTAGTATCTTTATTTCAGGATTATCTCACTATTTTCTGCAAGTCACTTCGTGTGGCGCACACAGGGTAAATTAATTTCTCCTTTTCTGATCAATGAGAAGGCACAGAGGTATGTGCCTTAGCACAATTCATCAAAAAATCATGTTCTAACCCTGTGCTGAGGTATAGTTTGAATGACAGTGAACAGTCTAACCTGGGTCTAAGCAAGTGTTTACGCAGATATCAAGACCATAGATTTGCTCATTTTTCAAGCATATGCTTACATTCTGTGTTGCTTTGAGTTCCAGCAACTGGAAAATTCTCAAAACTGAAGAGTAGCAAACCCCTTAAATACTCTCTCCTTAAGGAAACATTTTGTTGCCAAGAAATTTGATTTCATTTGTAAATGCAATATTAACCATGTGCTTTTGAAACACTGCTTTTAGACTCAAATGGGGAAAAAGGTATTTGTTAAAAGTTAATGGGCATCTTGGGTATGTTTTTAAATCTTAATTTTCGTCATCTGCGCCTCACGAGCTCCCTATGACTCTTGAAAACATTCTGGTTTGCATTTGGCATTTGTTTGTTACAGTGAACTTTTAAGAAAATGTGTAGCTGACTGAAGAATGCAATCTGATAGATGACAGCTCATGGTAGGTACAAAGCATTTTACAAAATATCAGATATTTTGATCTAATCCTGTTTTCTAAAGGAGAAATTTTAGTGGAAGCAAAATGTGTTCCATCTGGCTCAAAGAAAAAACATAGTAGGTAATAAGGCTCAATGTAGCATGTTTAATTCTGCTCACACAGATGATAATCCTACCATTTTTATCACTGACACTGGCCAGTAGAAGATGCCTGAGAAAAGAGGACACAGGGCAATCTCACAGTAATAGTTTCCCAGGTCCCAGCTGTGCAGATGCAAGCACTTTCTGACTTAAGAACTTCCTGAGGTCATATCCCTGTTGAGTTTTAATACCATTAGTAATTTTTTTCCCTCACTGGATGTATCTAATTGTTTGGGTTGAAACTCCCAATGGTTTCAAAAGGTTATGGCTCAAAGGCATGGTCAGAGAATTTACATAATAACTACACACGCTTACTTTGTCTAAGTATGTCCTGGATTATTAACAATAAAGATGGATTTAAAATAACAAAAAGGTGTCTACTTTTAACAAAACAACACCATCTTATTTACTCAAAATTATAATCTAGTGCTAAGAATCAAAGAGCTGGTGCATAATATGTTATAATTTGAATTTCTTTTACCTGACAAGACTTTTTTGGGAAGGAGAACCTTAGTTGTTCTTTCCTATATAGTCTCAGTGGAATCCAGAGTAAAATGGAAATGGGGACATTTAACTGGAAGATTTTTGCATACAAAATAAATGGCAAAGTTTTAAGGGCACAGGCATTTGAATACTATAATCAAAATGTCATTTAATGCAAATTCCAAAAGTAGTATCAACACAGACTTATAAAGTTGACAGTGAAGTGCCTTTCATGAATAAATAGTTAAAGAAAGGTTAGGATATTGCCATCTCTATCATGCTTCTGTTTGCTCCTCAGAGTTCCTGCTATTCCAATTTGGTGTAAAGTAGGTAGAGTTTTAAACCACTTTTTTTTTTAGTTACAGGCACCAGTTTTTAGTTCTCTGCAGATATTCAAATATGTCATTGTCCTCTTAAAATGGAGAAATAGCTATCCACGTAAAAATACACACTCAAAAAACTGCACTGAGCCATTAAAAGAATATTTAGTGAAATCACTAAGTGGGAAGTGAAAGGGATTTCCTTTTTAAGCTGGATAAAGTGTCTGTTTTAAGACTGAAAAAGTAAAGCAGACCTGTCTTCATTTTCTGACAGTATATTCACAGACAAAGGACAACATTAAGTTTCATATCTGTGTTGAATTTTCCTCATTGTATAAAAGATAAAACTAAATGAATCATAGCATCTTTTAAGTTGAAAAAGACCATTAAGATCATTGAAATCGACCATTATCCTAATACTGCCAAGTCTGCTACTAAGCCATGTCCCCAAATTCCACATCTACGCATACTTTAAACATCTCTAGGGATGGTGACTCCACTGCTTTCCTGGGCAAGCTGTTCCAGTGCTTGGCAATCTTTTTGGTGAAGAAATATATCCAATCTATACACGCCCTGGCACAACATGAGGCCATTGCCTTTTGTCCTACCCGTTGATCATTTGAAGAAGAGATCAATAACCATGTTGTTTTACCCTCCTTTCAGGCAGTTGTAGAGAGTGAAAAGGTCTCCTCTGAGACCTTATCACTTTCCTTTTCTCCAGGCTAAAGAGCCCCAGCTCCCTCAGACACTTATCAGACTTGTGATCCAGACCCTTCACCTGATGCTCTTCTCTGGACTGCCTCCAGAATCTCAATGTCTTTCCTGTAGTGAGGGGCCCAGAACACAACAGAGGATTCAAGTGGTGACCTCACCAGTGCTGAGTACGGGGGGTACAAACCCTGCCCTGGTCCTGTAGGCAACACTATTTTTGGTTCAAATCAGGATGCCCTTGGCTTTCTTGGCCACCTGGACACACACACTGGATCATGTTCATCTGGCTGTTGAAAAATATTTGTTCCAAAAGTTATTTTGATAAGTTTCAAGTTAAGAAAAAAAAGGAAAAAAACCAAAAAACAAAGACAAGCCACAAGCATACATAAAAATATTCTACATCCTGCTGTTTGGGTGCTGTTTTAAGAGGTTTCAAGTTTCATGATGTGATTGAAGCATTTTGAATAAGTCTGAATAGCTTAAAAATAATTAAATTTTAATCCTTACATACATCTACATTTTTCCATTATCTTAAAGAAAAGAAATAAAAAAAACTGAAAAGTGAGATTTTTATTCACGTTCATGGCTCCTCTGCTTAAATATTACAAACCATGCTTCTGTTTGAAGATGAATGTGCTATCTGTAGTTACTGAATGACATCACATTAATCAGAAGATAGAAAGCTGTTTTTTCCACCAATGGCATATATTACTCTGGAGACAAGATACAGGAAATATGTTTTGACAGTGATGAGACTGTGGAATTTACCTTTATCATAACACATTCAGCTTGGCCACTCAGTTCTCATCTTGCCATATTCTTATCTTGTTTTGCTTTTGTTGAACACTTTCAACTCCTCCAGTGGGCAGGTGAATGTGATTTTACTTTCATGCAGCTAGAGAGAGCACAGAGGTGTCATGCAAACAGGAAAATGCAGTTTAGATACTCACAGAGCATGTGTGATAAATGGATAAGAGAACCTTGAGGTTTTTAATATATGTTTTACAAACTGATGCTCATTAAAACTTGGTCTAACAAGAAAATGTTGATCTTTCCTCATGCTTTATATACACAGTCATATCATAATGCTCCATTAAAAATTTGTCATGAGACAAATTTATTAATATTGTCTTTATTTTTTTTTCTTCTCTAATAGATGGTTCCGCTTCTTTAAAATAGTAATAGTTGCCCATGCAGCTTATATCAATATCTTCTGTCTTAAAAAAACTAAGTATAATTGGTGTTAGAGAAACTGATAATTCTTACAAAGATTGTGTTTGATACTGATAATTTAAGACAAACAATTTTCAACATAAAGTCACCTGGGAATCACAGTTGCAGAGCCTTAGAATTGTACAATAACTTAGATTAAAAAAGTCTATTAGAATTACTGAGTGTAACCATTACCCTAACACTGTCATGTCCATCACTAAACCATGTCCTTCAGTGTCATCCCTACATATTTTTAATATTCTTCCAATTCTTAAAAGTCACCAGGGATAGTGACTCAAATACTTCCCTGAATAACTTCTTCCACTGCTTGATAGTCCTTTCAGTGCAGAATTTTGATCTAACAGCAAATCTAAATCTCCCTTTGATGCAATTCAAGTAAATCCCTTTTGTCCCCTTACTTGTTCCTTGGGAGAAGAGATGGACCTGCACCTTCCTACAACCTCCTTTCAGGTAGTTATAGAGATAGATAAGGTCTCCCCTCAGACTCCTTTTTGCCAGGTTAAATACTTGTGCTTCACCAAGTTTTTTGCTCTTCTCTGGACATCCTCCAGTAACTCAGGATCTTTCTTGTAGTGAGGGACCCAAAACTGAGCAGAGTACTTGAGTTGAGGCCTCACCAATGCCGAGTACAGAAAGACAATCTCTGCCCTAGTCCTGATGGCTGCACTATTTTTGATACAAACCAGGATGCCATTAGTCTTCATGAGCCACCCAGTCACATACTGGCTCATGTTCAGCCTTCTGTCCACTGGCAAGCCCAGATCCTTCCCCACCGAGCCTGTAGTGTTGCATGGAGTTGTGGTCCAAGTGCAGGACATGGTTTTTTGCCATGTCCATCCTGACATCTCTGTAGAGCCTTCCTACCCTCCAGCAGATCAACACTCCCATCAAACCTGGTGTCAGACTGCCTGATGGTGCACTCAGTCCCCTCATTCAGATCATAAAGACATTAAATAGGACTGGCCCCAGTACTGAGCCCTGGGGAACACTACTTGTGACCACTTACCAACTGGATTTAACCATTCACCACTCACCACAACTTTCTGGACACAACCATCCAGCCAGATTTTCACCCAGTGAAGAATATGCCTGTGCAAAGCCCAAGCACCCAGTTTCTCTAACAGAAAGCTGTGGGAAATGGTGTCAAAGGCCTTATTAAATCCTAGGCAGACAACATCTCAGCCTTTCTCTCCTCCCCTAAGTGGGTCATCTGTCATAGAAGGATACCAGTTTAGTCAGGCAGGACCTGCCTTCGATAAACCCTTGCTGGCTGGGCCTGACCCCCTGGTGTCTTGCGCATTTCATGTAATGGCGTTGAAGATGATCTGCTCCATGACCTTCCACAGCACTGAGGCCAGGCTGACAGGCCTGTAGTTCCCTGGATCCTCCTTCTGACTTTCCTATAGATGGCCACCACATTGGCTAACCTCCAGATGTCTGGAACCTCTCCAGTTAGCCAACACTGCTGGCAAATGACTTAAAGTAACTCAGTGATCTCTTTTATCATCTCCCACAGTTATCCTCATTCAACCTGGCTTGTGGGGTTAACTGAAACTTTAATGGCTTTAAACTATGAAAAGGTAGGTTTAGATTGGCTATTTGGAAGAAATTCTTTACTGTGAGGGTGCCGAGGCTCTGTAACAGGGTGCCCTGATTAGATGTGGATGCCCCATACCTGCAGGTGTTCAAGGTTTTGAGCAACCTGGGCTGGTTGAAGGGGCAGGCATGGGAGGGAGGTTGAACTATATCATCTTTAAATTCTCCTCCAACACAAGCCATTGGATGAGTCCATGAAATTCCACCTAAGTATGCCTTTGAAATTTTTCTTTTACTAGTAGAGTGTCTTAAATAATCTAAACAATTTAAATACTTAGCTATAACTGACAAATACCTGACAATCTTGTTTACCAAGTTTATTTAAAAATATCTTCCCTAATAATTTTAGTAGGTAGCACTTCATGGTCTTTTCTTGATGTTTGTACTTTGATAGTACATTTTAAAGATGGTATTTTTATCTCTTGAATTTTTCATTCATTATTTAGAACAGAGTTTTATGTAGAGTTTAAAGACCAGTAGCAATAATAGCCTGTCTTTAAGCTTGATTTGAAAATGATGGAGTCCCCAGTGAAATTACAGACAATTATATCCTGTGGCCTCTTTACAGCTAACTCACAGCCTAGATCCTGCTGACAGCATTTGCCCAAAGATATCATACTTCTGGTCAAGAGCTTATATAATTAATACATCTAGTTTTATGCCACTTTTCAAAATGCATGGAGTAGTAGTACATTTTGTAATATTCTGCTAAAAGGAGTAGATCTTGGCTTTCAAAAATAATTATTCCGTAATTACTGACAAAATAGGAAGGTTCACTAATGAAACATTGTCAGTATTTCACCTGAGGACACAATTTAAAAATTTTTAATAAACACAACAGAATATGAGAAAATGTGGTGGCTGTATTGTTTGTTCATATATACATTTCACAAAAGAAAAAAAAAGGCTGAAAGGAAGTAATTAATTACAAAATATATGTTAAGGGTGAATCATTATCAACCGGTCACTGACTAGGCAAGACTGCTGTACATAAAACATTAGAATTCCACATAATCAAAGGAATCAAAAAGTGCCATTGCTTTATCATATTAAGGTACATTAACTGGTAAAACCATCACTGAATAATTCAATACTTCTATGCTAAAAAGAAAACAATAATGATTAAGCTTACATTTCTTCACTCTGATACCTGACATACAACAATTCTTCATCACTGGTTTCAGTTCTATTTCTTTTTTGCTCAGAGAGAAGTGGATGCTCTGTGAATTGTCAGAAGCCATATATAAAGACCATGGCAGCATCAGGAATATCATGTATTTTCAAGTTCACAGTATGGTTCAAGTTACATGCAATTGAATTTATTGGCCTAAAACTGTCAGACAATAAATACAACACAAACCTAAACCACATTACAGCTAAAAGCCAAGGAGTGTTAAAAATAAATCCGACTGCAATTTTAAACATCGTCTGTTTTAATTATTGGTATCAATTAACAGATTAACTATGCCTTATTTCCAAATGCAGTATGCTAAGCCTATCTAGGGCATTATTTAGGTGTACCTAATTGAATCAGTATACCAGTTTTGGCACAGATCCAGGCTCCAAGTGTACAGAATTCAGAGATAGAGAACTGAGTAGGAGTGTTTTATGTATTCAGGCAAAACTTAATAGCAGGATTTGAGAATTTGTTCAAAGCTCTTAATGCTTTCATGCTCAACATGCACATCTTAGAGTTGTTAGATCCTGGTTCCACTCTTCCAGAGGTACCTGAACAACTGTATCATACTTTTCTATTGAGCCATGTGACTGACATGTGAAGAAGAGTCATTGAGTCCTTCTAAACCTTCCCTGATGGGCAGAAATATTTTTGCATAAAGATATTTTAAAGCTCTCCAAAATGATGGTTATGGCATTCACAGAAAGTGGGAAAGCCCGGATTTTATGGAAGATTAAGAAAACTGAAGCAAACCCAAAGAATATCTACCCCATCTTCATATGAACATATATTAGAGTGCAACATGGTCTGGTGGTTGAGAAGCTGCCCTATAGGGGATCTATGTGTTCAAACTTCCTCAGATGGAAATAATCTTTCCACATTCTTGTCAAACACAGCAAATAGTGGTGATAAAAGGAAACAAAGCCATTTTAGAATACTTGAGATGGAGGAATCTTGATAAGAAATAAAGTATGTTATTTGTAGTTCATAAACCTGCATAATTTCAGCTCAATTTTATGAACTTGATTGGTTTATGCAGAGAATGTAAAAGGAATTACTTTCACACAGTCTATTTTTCAAGAGCAATGACAATAAAATTCAGGTTGATAGAGGCATCTCAAAGTCATTAAACTGCCAGCCCTCTCCAAAAATAATTTTTTCAAGTGGGTTATTTTTCATGTACTTATCAGTGAAATCAAGCTTGGATTTGATTACAGACAATGAACTTATTGTAAAGTGGAGTGGTTGTTTTTCATTTTCAGCTGGATGAATTTTTACAAGTGTCCTGTTCTTTAGTGCTTGACTTAATATAAGGTCATTAAATGGAATGAGATAATAACCATAACCTTTTGAGATTTCAGAGGAGTGGAGTCAGAAACCTTTTGTTTATGTTTAGAAATCCTATTATGGAAAGCATCAATGACATCGTGGCTAGACATGTTTAGATATCAATGACATATAATGATATCTCAGGAATGTTTGTGTAGCCAGTTCATGAAATTTACAATTTTATAGAGACAGTAAGCTTATGACTAAGTTATTTCAGGAGATTCCTGTAGTATTAGATCTTGAGCCTTAAATCACCACTGTTCTTTGAAATCTGTGGTGATATACATGGTCATGTTAATAACTGGTGACCATTCTAATCTGAGAGCATTTCATGCTTACCTTACATGTGTGTAAAAACATTGCAAGTACAATGTCCATAACAATAATGACTAAAAAAGTTTTATATTTCTATTTTCAGGCATCCAGGGTTGTGGGCTTACATAGTATTTGCAAAGGGTTTCTTGCAGGCCACTAAGAAGTAGTTGATATTTCCTCAAGAGTTCTGAATTACTTAGGGCTTAGAAATTTCATATTCAATTGCCATGGATAATTTAAAATAATTAAAAATTGGACATATTTATAGAAAAGTTATGAAGTTGGGATTCTTTTTCTAGCTGCGGCTTTTTAAAATCAGAGATATGAAAATATGCAATAGCCAGAGTGATTGCTGTGCTTAGCCTATAATTATCTAACAGAACCTGTGTTTCTCTCTGAATAACCAATTTGTTCAGTCATTAGTTCGTGGAATGCTTGAATGGCAATTTTTTTACACAAAAAAGGAAAAACAAAGGAATGAAAAGTGAAGCTCTTTTAGATTTGATGCTAATTACTAGGAAGTAAGTGATAGAGTTTACAATCCTTAGGAAGAAAAAAAAAAGGAGTAAAACCAATAGGCTTCAGAAAGGTGGACTTTATTAAACTCAAAACACTTAGAAAAAAAATTTAGTGAAATATTAGTTAAGAAGAGACAGTTGATTGCTAGAGAGATAATACTAAGGGCAGAAGTGCAGACTATCCAATTACAGAGGAAGAACAGGAAGTACATTGAGACCTCAAATGACCTAAACCATGAAAGAGATCATGCAGACTATGGAAACTAGAAACATAGAAACTTGGAAAGATAAGACAAGTAACTCACATAGATATGAACAACACCAGAACATATATAGTTTAAAATACAACCAGGAAGTAATGTGCAAGAGTGTTGAGAAATAATTCTGCAAGTACATGTAAGGAAAAAGAAAGCCAGGTGTGGAAATGGTCTGTCAAGAGGGGAATATTACCTTGCCTTCCTATCAACATTCTCTGAAATACTCAACTACAGACATAGGTGATGTCACTGATAAGGTCTTACTGCCAAACAGAGAAATAATAAGTTGGAGAATACTTGAAAAATGTGAATCTGCTAAAATCTTTTGGACCTGATGTTATATACTTTAAACAGCTTCAAGAACCAATAAAAGTAATGTCAGAATTTTTTGTCCTTATTTCTGAGAGCGCATGAAAAATTAATAAAGTTTCAGAATACTGGAAATGAAAAATATAACTATGTTTTTAAGAGTGCTGTGGTTTAACCTGCAATGGCAAATAAGCACCACACAGCTGCTCACTCACTCCATCTCCTTCCCTACAGTGGGATGGGGGAGACAATCACAAGAGCAAAAGTGAGAAAACTTGCAGGTTGGGTTAAAGGCAGATAAATAGGGCAGAAAAGAAGGAATATAATGATTATAATGATGATGATAAAATAATTAGAATATACAAAACAAGTGATGCACAATGCAATTGCACACCACTCTCCAGGTGATACCAGCCTGTTCCCCAACAGTGGCCTCCAGCCAGCTTTTCCCCAAGTTTATATACTGAGCATGACACCATACATTATGGAATATACCTTTGGCCTGTTTGGGGCAGCTGTCCTGTCTGTGTCCTCTCCCAGGTTCTTGTGCCCCTCCCACCATCTAGCTTACAGGCCATGAAAAGCTGAATATTCTTTAACTTAGTGCAAACGCTACTTAGCAACAACAAAAAACATCACTGTGTTTCCAGCACTATTCTTCTATTAAAGCTGAAACACAAGAAATTTGTTGTAAGTATTAATTTTATTAGTTTGATAGTTTCTCTCTCCATGGTCATCCACTTGTCTGGGTGAGTTATAACATTTTCCTTAATGTAGATCTCTCAGGAATAAGGATTGGGTGTTTTTGTCACATTTTTTGGCTCTGCTTGTTTCTGCTCCTCTTCTCATGATGGTCCTGCTTCTTTATCCCTTACTAAATGAGCTGTCATCTCAGCTGGAGTATCTGTAGCATTTGTCATTTTGCTGTCATATCCAGAGACCATCTCTTCCCCTTGAGGGTGCTGAGAAGTGTTGAACACAGCTTGGTAGGCCTGGGCAAGTCCCTAGCATCTTGCAGTGATTTGCATTTCTCTGAAATTGCCAGGATGATAGAATATTTTCCCAAATATTGTACTGTTTTTTCCAGATTCTGCACTTTTTCTGGGGTGTTCCAAAATATTGAAGGTGCCCACTCTTCTAGGGGCTTGCCTAGAGTATCCCACACCCTGCTGCTTATAATTATCTAGCCTCAGGGCAGATCTCTGGCTGTATTATTAAATAGTTGTTTAACCTTAAACAAGACCTGGAACACATTAAGAACAGGTACCAAATAGGAGCATGCTGGTTTGAACATCCCAAGGAGAATCAAAATTCTCAAGAGCTATCCTAATTAGCCTGCAGGAGAAGGAGGGGAAGATGGAAGTGTCTCCTGCATGGATTGCATCTCCAAGGAGAAAAGGAAAAGCTAAAAGATATAATTATTACTACTTTCAAATAGATGACTCCCAAAATGAGGAGATGATGGCCATGCTGAGTACAACTATCAAATTAGTTTCATGACCAGCAGTATCATTAGATACTAAAATAGAACAACATGTTAGTCATAGCCCAGCTCTCAGGCATGATAAACAACATATATGCAAGGGCAACATATACTGCAAGGAAGGTGTTACATAAGGCAAGTGAAAGTCTAAGCACACCAAATTTGAAAGCAAATAAATCAACATTGTGACCAGCAATTTTTAAACAAATGCATTAAATATCTATAAAAAATTATCATTATGTGTTCTAATCAGATTTGTTATTATCTCAACCCATCATAACTCACATTGGACAACAAAAAGGATTCTCATGGCTTAACTCGGCTGACAACTAAACACCGCAGAGATGTTTGCTCACTCCCCAACCTCACAGTAGGATGGGGGAGAGAACTGGAAGAGTAAAAGTGAGCAAACTTGTGTATTGAGAAAAGACAGTTTAATAGGACAAAAAAGGAGGATACTCATAATAGCATAAATTAGAATAGACAAAATAAGTGATGCACGATATCATTGTTTGCCAATTGCTGACTAATGATCAATTTGTAAGATTCTGAAAGTTAACAAAGTAACAGCTAATTTGTATTTCATGTTTTATGTGTAGTAGAGAGTCAAAACATACTATATGGCGGCCTTAGTAAGACACCTGACAGTTTCACATATTTTTGTAATTAAGATTCGCAGGTGTGGTATAGATGAGACCACCACTGTTACAGTGAAATTGGTCACAAGATGGCATTGTTGGAGAAACTGTCAATGGTAGGAGATTTACTTAAAGTTTCTCAGTGGATCCTGCTTAAAGTCTAGTTTTTTCTTCATTCATATCCTGGGTGATGGAAAAGAAAGTATGCTTATTGTGTTATTCCGGTATAAACTGCAAGAATACTGGGGGTCTGTTTTATAATTCAAAATAATTTTAACAACAGGGTAAAGCATTATTTTTAAATGAATGATTCAATTCAATGAAGGCAATTACAGTCCTCTACTTTTGGGTTATAATTTCAGGTACATGAATACAGAGATAGAAGTTCTACATGAGTTGATTAAATAGCAACTCAATATCAAAGGATTGGAGGATAATCCTCAGCAGATCATAAGCCACACATCAATCAGTGGTGTCAGGCTGCTATAAAGGAGAGCATTACACATCATGCTGGGATATGTAAATGAAGTGCAGTTCACAAGAGATGCTAGGAAATTCTTCTGCTTTGTTCCTCATACATGAAACCTTAGCTGGAGTATAGTAACCTCTTCTGAGGAGCCTTTAGAACCATCAAGAAAGCTACATACCAAAAATTCAAAGAGTTCAGAGGACAAAAATTAATATAATCAGAGATTTGGATAGTTTTTGTAGAGAGGGGAAATTCTACAATTTGGGATTGGTTGTCTGGAAGAATTTCAAAGATTTAAGAATAATTAAATCTGTAAAATACTGATTGAAAGTGAAAAGTAGTTGCCAGTTCTTGTTAGAAATAATAGGGCAATACATAACCAATAGGTTTAATTAACATTTTATTTTGGCCATTGAATTAATAAATATAAAAATAGATTAAAACAGACCAGTTTCAGAGTCTGCAAAGTCTCCACTTTGGAAAATCTTTCTGAACTGAAAAACATCTTGCACATAACTATAATTTATGTGTTGAAGCAAAGAGATGGACCAAGGACTTCTGAGACCCCTTCCAGCTCAGTTCTGTAATTCTGTACTGACTAATTTAAATGCTGAGAGTTTATATATTTTTATATATATTTTTATTATGCAAATTACCATAAAGAAAGAAGTGTTAGAGCAAATTTCTGGTATAATTATGACACTCAAATAAAAAGAGAAACTGACAGTTATTTCCCCAAAGAACAAGTTTTTAAGTTGCCTAATTGATCTAGGTTTGTAAAGACTTATAATTAAATCTTAGAGCAAATATATGCATTCAAATCCTGTTAGAAAATAATGGGATTCAGATGTATAATTTCTCAACTCCTACACACAGCTTTGAAAATACCCTGAAGTCTAAACAAAAAGGTACCTACAGTGACAAAAGCAGAGTTTAAAAACAAACATTAAACAATTTTATATCTGTTCACAAAACAAAATGCCACATTTCATAAAGATCTGCTTTAGATGCAGAAAGAAGGGGGGCTATTTTCACATCTGAGACTTGTTCTCAACAACCAGACAAACTTATTAAGCTGAATCTTGCCTGAAGCACATGACACAAACCTTAGCAGTCACTCCTCAGTTCAGTGGGAGACCTAGCCCACCTCTGGTTGCTAATTAAAGTAATTGATGAGCTCTGTTTAGCATACAATAAATTTCAGTACTGTAGAAAACATTGAAATATCAAAAAATGCCACTACTCTTGTAGTATCATGGTTCTCTGATTGAACCAATCCCACATATATTGTTGAATGGCATGAAGCCATAGAAATTAATCCTAAGTGCTTAAGCAATGTGGTATTTACATTAATTAAATCAGCTAATTAAGAAAGCAATTAAAAGCTTGCAATATTAACAAGTAATTTTATAATAGACATTTTTTGAAGTTTGTGCATAAGTTTCCATTATAGACATTTTAATGAATTTCCCAAATGTACTGACATATGAAATTAGAATCAAACGGAAAATATGGAAAAAGCCCTGGACAACACTAACTGAATCTTCTTAAGCATTTATGAACAGCTTAAAATAATTCTTATTGATTTACCTGATGACATCTGCTACTTAATCTAAATGGAACACTTATTTGCAGTCTGAATTGCAAGCTTTACTGGCAGTTATAATACAAAATGTTTTGTAGATAATTGCTAGTTATAGAACTGTTGATACAAGAAGACAAAATGTATTATATACGGCTTTTTAAAGCTTTGAGGTTTGAAAACTACTTTATTTGGGTCACAATATTGAATATTACAGCACAATTATCAATGTTTTATCATAGAGTTTAAAGCTTTCATCTTAGTCCTTTGATCATTTTAAATCAACAAGGGATTCATTACATCATGTAAAAAACCTTTTTGTGCATCTTTTATGTCATGGGAAAGGGATCATAGTTCTGTGTGCTAATGAAGAAATTATAAGGTATTGATTTGAGGAAAGAAACAAACCCTGCCTAATCTTTCTTCCTCAGCTAACTCACTTTCCTCTTACTTCTGCACTGCCTCTTATGTAGTCAAGAATAAATAGAACCTACTTGTATTCTTTTTTTTTCATTGGAAATTGAGAAAATGGCTTGTTGTTGGCATGATGTACTTCTCTTTCTATAAGAAATTAAAGGAAAAAGAAAGTAGCTGCATATAAACCAGATCTTTTTAGAATGCATTATATGGAATCTACTTGATCCTAAAAGAGTCCCATCTAGTAGCAAGTAATTTTCAATATTAAATTTGTTCCTATATCTTGCATTTTTCTTTTCTCCAAATAGTTCAGGGTATAAATTTCATCATAACATGCTATTACACTATAGACACAAAATGCTAGTCTATTTGAGGGTCTGATGAATATCAAAACAAATAAAAGCCTTTAGTTATTGAATCTTATTTTTAAATAAAAAACCCGTAGTATTGCTTGTTGCAATGCAAATAAAATGTTAGGTACAAAAGACTGAGCAATCAGGTAGTAGTCTTTTGGGAGGGAAGATACTGCAGAGCTGTCTACCGATAAACTATAAAAACCACTATGTTCTAAGATGTACCATGCCAATGAGAACACTGGAACAGCGATTGGAATATATTGGAAAGAAACTCATGGCTTCCTCATGTCATTTGAGAGGCCTGTTCTTTAGAAGTAACAAATTAAACAAATTACATCATCTGGAAAGGACACACCCTTAGTACCCCCAGATAAGAATAGCTATGGCTGTATCAGGCATACTTCTCTGAGATAGGAAACATGGGTCTTAATTCTCTCCCAGAAAAATTCATGTCTGTCCCGATTTTCGCTCAGGGATTTCTTTTATCCATCAATTGGTTATGCAAAAGGAGGTCTTTGTAGCTGTGTTCTGTATATGCAGAGAGAAGACTTGAAAGGCTGAAGCTCAGTTGAAACTGGACAGTGTTGTATCAAGTAAAAAGAACTTTTAAAATTATGTTAATAGCAAGAAGAGGTCTAAAAAACCTATTGGATTGACAGTTGCTGAAGATAATCACCTGACTAATATTGATGAATAAAAAGCAGAGGTATTCAATGCATTTTTTTACCTCATCTTTATTAATGTATATAGACCTTGGGCTTCCTGGGCCTCAGAGTCAGAGGACCAGGAATATGGGAACAGTGATTCTCCATTTGCAGACACTAAAATTGTAATGGACCAGCAGTATCAGCTGAAAGTTCACAAGTCCGTGGGGCTGGATGGGATTCATCCCAGAGTTCTGAAGGATCTAGGTTATGCCTTGGCAGGACTGCTCTCAATCATCAATGAAAATCTGTGGGAGACCACAGTATACCTCTGGGTCTCCTG
>VWYE01013405.1:0-56612 GCA_013398995.1 Alaudala cheleensis
TGCTGCAGTGGTTTTGGCTGGAACTGGTGAGGTGCACAGCATCATTTGGGAACTATGTGTGAAGAGAGCACCTTGCTTTTTATACAGTGTGCTCTACAACATTGATTTGTGAATCTGTAACATTGATTTCTGAATCTAAAACACTGATTTCTGAATTTCTGTCAAATAGTCATGGTTGTGATGAAGTTAAAAATCACCAAATTATGTGGTGGGCCACCTTGTATAAAATCTTGAGGAAAAAAACAATCTCTAGAATGTTCTGAAAGTACATTGCTTAAGTGTGGACGAGGCAAAGAGATCTTGTACAAGCTGAATTTTCCAAATGAAAGTAATTAGTAATATTTAATTACTAATTAAATTGTCATTTGGCAAACACACTGGTGAGTGGGTGTGCAATATTCCTTTACAATCCACTTTGTCACAGCTTGCTGACAACTTTATGTTATCCACAGCCTGATTCTTGTGTTTTTGATGGGAAAGTTTGGTCCCTGCCATCAGTGGGAAAAGCACTGAGCTTGTAGGGCAGCTGGCCTCTATTTTAAATGAAATAATGATAATAACAATGAAAATAATACTACTAATAAATGATTAATACTAGTAATTTTATTGTTAATTTTCTCCCTGAGCTCTGAAGCTGTGCACCCTGTCAGGAACTGGGTTGATATGAAGCGCCGAGTTGGGGCCTACAGAAGGTGCTACTTCTTCTCCCACTGTGCCATCCCAGGAGAGCCACTGATTGTCCTGCACGTGGCACTCACCAGTGACATCTCCAGCAGCATCCAGGTACAGCCACTGAGGCATTTAGTGCACAGCATAGTGCTCAGATTGCAGTGTGCTCGTTTAAAAATCTGCAGTTCCCTGGAATTTGGCAATACTTGCTTTTGTTTCATCTTTTAACAGATGAGAGAATTGGCACGTAAAAATTCCAGGGATATTTTGTCTGCCTTGTGTGTTATGTAAATTGAAATTTTGAGGGTTTGCTCAAGAGCAAGAAGAATAAGATAAGAAATATATAGACAAAATGAGACTAAAATTTCAAAGTGGTTGCAATTACTTCTGAAAACTTTAAACCATGTTACAGTTTTTTCCTGCACTTACTGATGAATAAGCAGCTCTTCCTATTTTTTCATTAGATTTTTATTGTCAGTGAATAAAACAGTGTGGAAAAGTGTTAATGCATATGAAAGTTAACAAGAAAAACCTCCCCATAATGATGATAATAACTACTATTAAGATTTTTTTATTTTTAATCTTTATTTTCCCAGGGCATAGTGAAAGAAGTGCCTCCTTTAGAGACAGAAGATGCAGACAAAATCACAACAGCAATTTTCTACTCCATCAGTTTGACTCAGCAGGGCCTGCAGGGGGTGGAACTGGGCACTCACCTCATCAAAAGAGTTGTCAAAGAGCTGCAGGTGGGTGTGGCAGGGGGGCCTCAGGGTCTGCTGGCCCAGCAAGGTTTATTCCCAGTTCCTGTCACTGCCAGCAGCTGCTGGGGCTCCTCCTACACTTGGAACTTCTTCCCCTGGGAGATGTGGGGAGCTGGAAGAGCATTTCCTGCTCTTGGTTGATGTCTGGCAGATGTAGGTTCTGTTCCACAGTGGACATGTTCTGTGTGAGTCCCAGAAATCAAATGAGGATGTTTCTATTGAAGGAACCTTTCTATTGAAGGGTTCTGCTCTGCTGCCTCTCAGTTGAGTGGGAAGAGCCTGATCAAGATGTTCTCTCTTCAGAGTACCTGACAGTGCCTTTGCCAAACTCTTCCAGGAACAGAAACACTTCCTGTTCATCAATTAGCTCATTGTTTTGTTTGTTATATTGGATTACTGGTTATTTATGCAGTGTGCATGTGTGCCCTGAATGCATCTGCTGAGAAAAGCAAAAAGGAGAGAGATTTCTTTGCCCAGGTATGTCTTGCAGTATAGTAAAGAAAATGTCTTAAAAGCCAAAAGAATCTTTTACTTCCTGCCAGTCGGTTATCAGAATTTAGATAACATCATTGCATGCTAAGGGATTATTGTCAATAGCTTTAGGACTTGGAGAACCTTCCAAGCAACTGGAGAAAGGAATGAAAATTCATTTACAGAGTGGTGTGAAAGAGACAGTCACATTCCTGTGCTGAGCACATTATTTTATTTAATAGTCTTCACTACTTAAATTGCTGACAAAGCTCCCACTTAAATGTAATGATCACTATTTGTGTTTATATTCATTGTTTCACATCTGGATTAGTAACAATCTCTGGAAAACTGTCTGTGATTTAGAACTTCAGTTCTACTTCCAAAAATATCTTAAAATTGGATGCTCCAAACTTCCACTGCCAGAAAGTGATAGGTTATTTAATTGCTGAATCATAGCTGGCTGCCCTGAAGTGGTTAATTTTTTTTTTAAATTTTATTTGCAATGGATCTTTTCCTTGAATTTTGTTGCTTCTTGCTTTTGGAATGGCTTTTAGGCTAATTGTTGAAAGTGCAGTAGTCCAGGTATAATTAGGCCATGCCATCTGTCTGATCTGGACTGAGGGGAAATTGGAATAAATTCATGCAGTTATCTGCTTTCACATCTGAAAAATAATTTCAGGATAATTGAGTTGCTCTCATAAAATAACCCTATTGACATTGTATCTGTCCATCACTAATTGCTTGCAACACCAGCAGAGTTGTGAGTTAGAAAGGCAAACAGACACATCCTGCTTAGATAACCTAATGCAACTTTTCAAATTCTGTGTGTCCAGCAGAAGAATGTGCTTTGTATTTATATTCAGGGCAAAGTTTTTACATTTCAGTGTTTAAACCCAGCCCCTCTTCAGTGTTTATGATGGGAAGCCCTTTGCTGAGATGCCTTTAAACACATTTTAATCATAAAATTAATCCCTCAATCTTAAAACAACTTCTTTCATATTGAAAACTTGAGTGTTTTCCATACAATGCCAGAATTGGAGATCTTTCTCCCTACTCCAATTTCCCACACTGCTCAAAGCTGTTGTGAAAAGGTGCTGGTAGGAAATTGGGGTGTTTATGTATAGTCTGTATGCACAGATTAAAGTACAACAACCTCCCTGCTCCATTCCTGTTTGGAAGGGAACCACTCTAGGCCTAAAGAAGATAGAAAGGATAATCCAGGAATATTTATCTGTTGTGGTTGTGGCTCTCTAGGAGTTTTTTCTTCACTTTTTGATGTTAATGTTTTTCTCTCTCCTGTTCTTCCTGCTCCTTCATGCTTTCTCTGCTTTCATTCCAAATTATTGTCCTCAAATTTGTCTTGGACGGTGCAAGAACCATCTCCCACTGCATGTTTTACATCTGTGAAGTGACCCTAAATCATTGTCCTGTTTTTCCCACAATTGTTTGATGCTCTTCTTCAAGGCCTCAGTGTGGACTTCACCCCTCAGAGGAGAGAAGCCCTCTGGATTTCAGTTTCAAAACACTCCCACTGTGGAATTCCTACCAAGTCAGGGTTGTTCAGGGCAAAGGCAGGGCATGCAGTGAGTAAATACTCTTGGCAGCCTGTTTTGCCTGGCTCCCAAAATTCTGGAAGTCCTTTTCCATAACTGCACACATGTGCTCTCTCTGCTCAGGTGCAGGCAGAGGACTTGCCAAGGTTGTCTCTGTGGAGGTTGGACATAATTCTTGGGAGCAGCCTCACAGTCACTTCAGGAGGGACAAATGGTGTCCAGGAGTGCTGAGTGGGCTTGGTGGCAGCAGCTGAAACAATCCAGCCTCAGCAAAAGTCCTGGGTCAGAAATTACATCTCATTAAACCAGCAGCCTTTGTAAAAATGAATGGGTGAGGTCTCTGATAGGAAGAGGATTTTTTATATCACCTTTGCATGGCTTTGCAATAAACAGATCTTTTTTTCAAGTGCTGCTAAATCACCAAGTGTTGCTGGTTACAGAAGCTGAGACTCTTTAATTTAACTGGTAAGAAAATGCATTGAGGAGAGCATTTGAAAGGGTCAAGGATTTTGTTTTTAATTTTATTTAAATTGATGATTAAGAAACTTTCCTAACCTGCCATTTGAGTTAACTTTTGTGGCCATCTGTTTCATCTGCAGAATTCTGTTTGAGTTGTCCCAAGGTGCTGCAAGCTCTTAAAACTTCTTCTATCCTCCAGTAAAAATGCTTCACCTGACTTCTACCTTAGTGTAAGCTGCTCTGACACTTCCACTTGTAAGTGCCAGTGTAACCTCAGTACTGAAATCCCAGCTGCCATTCTTCATGAGGAAAACTCCAAACTGGACCTGTCAAGAGTGTGTATCATGAGGTCAGGAAAAACCATGCACAAAAATAGGAGTGTGCTGAGAACCCCTCTGCATCAAAGCCTTCATCTGACAGGATTTCAAAAAACTGTACTGAAACCTTGATCTAAACTAGAAAATGATGGCTATAAATCCAGTTAGTGCCATGTTCTTTAATATTCATTAATACACTATGAAAATAGAATTTAATTTTTTAGAAATCTTCTTGCTAATTTGCCTGAACTGGTCACTGCTAAACAGGAGCATGTGTGAGGCAGCACTTCTCACCTTGGATGCCAAGCACTGATTCCCTCCTGAAAGCATTCCTTGTAAATGGGTTTTCCTTAGGATTGTTGGGAGAACTGGTGAGGATTTCACACCCCAGTGCTGAGCACTCTCAGTGTGAGGCACTGTACAAATCGATGGAGCTGCTTTGGGGTCTCACTCATTGAAGCAGATGGAGGATGGATGAAGCTGAGGCACAAAATGGGGTCCTCAATTTCCTTTCTATGTGCTCAGTTTGCAGTTGGAATCCTTAACCTTTACCTGGCCATGAAGATTTGGCATTTGCCCCAGGAATTGTTCTGCAGAATTGGGTAAAGGGGGGAATGTTCTGGAGATCAGAGCTGGACCTGTGTCACCTGGAAGGGGCATCCTGGGAGAAGTTGTGCTGCTCTCAGGAGAAATTACTCAGTTTTGGGCAGTTTCTTGACAAAAGTTTGCTACACAGATGATATAGAAGGGGTTTGTGTTCAGGCTTCTTTTGTTTCTGAGCATATCCAGTTGGGATTATTTGGGGATGAATTCATTAGGCCACTGATCCCACTTTGATCCCAGTTCTCCCTGTGCAGATGTGGGAATAGGCTGTGCAGGCATTTTCTGTGCAGTCTCTTGTTTATATTAATGTATATAAAGCAGGGAGCAGGCAACAAAAATGATCTCTTGTATTTGTGGAATTGAAGCTTGTGTTGTTCCCAGAAATGAATTGGATTTTGAAACCATTTCAGACAGCTACAAAAAACCAAACAAACCCCAAATGGAGTGCAGGCAGATCATTTGCAGCAAGCTGATAGGTGCTGGTGAACGAGGAGGTGGATGGAGTTCTCATTAGCCAGACATTTAATTCCCAGTGTGTTTCCAGCCACTCCGAACAGTCTGGGGCTCTGCAGAAGGTACATCGTGGCAATTCAGTCAGCAGATGACAGACACAGATAACTGTGCTGAAGCCTTTGAGAAAACTGCTCAGGATTTTATAGCCTGTGGCATTTGAGGGAGAGAACTGATAGCTGCTGTGTGACTCAATAGAATGCTCAACAATTGGTGGCAGATTTTAGCTTTCTGCTTGGGCTGTTGATAATTGCTACCTTAATTTGATCTAGGTGACCTGGGGAGATCATAATTTCCAAAACAGGCTTTGATTTCATTGATGAAAAATGTGACCTTGGACTGCAGCTTTCAGAGTGCAAGACAGTCTCAGATGAGATATGGATAATGGGAGAAATCCGTGCAAGAAAAGGGAAAGAAAACAACAACAAAAAGCAACAATCAAACCCAGAAATCTACCCCGAACCAAAACTAGCAGCTGTTTCTTAATGGTGTGTGAGTTTCTGACAGGAAAGTAAACATTAATGGATCTCCACCAACAGCCTTAGAAACCAGCACATCAATTTAGCAAAACAGAAATGTGCTCACTCCAGTGCATTCATTTATTTTTCCAGGAGAAGTGGATGCCTCAGATAAACTCCTAAGGAAAGATTTTTTCAGATATGTAGTTGTTGGTTCTGTACCTTCAAAACGGGGTCACTTTCCCATGTCTTATCTGCCCTGGGAAGTAAAAAACCCCAGAATTTTGTGTTGTTAATAGAGTAAGAGCTGCTGACGTCCTGTGAAGTGTTTGGGGCTGTCTCGGTGAACAGGTCACTCCTGAAAGTGCTGATAAACACGGAGCAGTCAAGTCCCCAGGAATCCGTGTCCCTTGTTTCATTAGGAACTTTGCGGTCAGGGAGAAACCATTCCCTGTCCCTTTTGTCACCGTGGGTGGTGCACAGGTGCCCTGGGGCTGTGCAGCCTGCGAGGTGAGGTTGGAATTGTTACCCTTTGGAAGCGACAGGCACAGCTCAGCTCCTGAGTCAGGAGCAAAACAGGAGGTGTAAGAGATGTCTGTGAAGGAACTCCTTTATTTTATGAAATGCACATGCAAGGAAACCTGATTGTTGGATTTCACAGAAGACATCAGCTCTGGAGTTACTCTTAAAAATAAAATAGCGTTCTTTACTGGAAGCTTGAAAAAATTTCTACTTTACTGGTTTCTGCTTTTTTACTAGAATTTCACTGTCTGAGGGTGGGAGGTGTAGCAGTTGTGAGCATCAGGATCTGAGCATCAGGATCTCCTGGGAGCTCTGGTTACAGAAATGGTGCTTTGCTCAATAAGATACAGAAATGAGGTTTTTTAGCAAATAATTTGCTTGGTTTTCTTTATCTGGTTCTCTAAGAAGATGAAAGAGGCGTTTCTTTGATAAGGTGTAACTTGATATCCTTTTCTTGTCCCTGCCTGCTCCCGAAAGAATTCTCAGGTTGCCATAAATAACAAAGAGCTTCAGCTCAGGGCAGTGCTTTCCTGCAGGTGATCCAGCTGTGCCACCAAACCGCACAGCTGGCCGTGTGTCACAGTGCTGGGAGGCTCAGGACAGCAGGGACACATTTGGGAAGCCGCTGTGGGAAGGGAGAAGGTTTTGTGAATACCAGAGATGGTGCTTGGCACTGCCCGAGCCGGCACAGGCTGCAGGCGGCCGCTGTGTGGAGCTCACGGCAGCCGGGACCTGCAGCTCCTCGCACAACCTGGCGGCAGCTGAGCCCTGATGGCTTTTTAATGGGTACCTCGGAAATCCTCGAGGTGCAGAAAGCGCCGTTTGTAGTCATTTAAAGACAATTTTCTGCTGACGTTAAGATGCTTCTGTAATGTTGATGGATGTCTGGGTTCTTACCGTTTCTTCTGTTCGAGGAGTAATTAAACCAACTCTGGGGTGGTTTTAGGTCAGCTCTGTCTTCCCTCTGTTCCTTGGCCCCCCACTCCTCTAGAGGGGTTACCTGATGTATTTTGTGTTCATTCCAAGGGACAGTGAGTTTATTCTTCACACCGCTGAAGCCCAAAACTCACTGAGTTTTCCTTATGAATGTTTTGCTTTACATGATTTCATAGTTACCAAGGTTTAATCAGAAATTAGTAGAAGAAATTTTATGTGGTTAAAACAATTGCTATACTTGCAGTAAAAAAAAAATTCACACACTTTGTATTTCTTGCTGGTTTAGGGAATATCATTAAAGGTATCTGGCTTTTATAAAGAACTTCATTCTGAACTTCAGGAAATACTTCTTTCCCTTAAAATCTAAAACCAGTACCTCTTGACTTTACAATAGACTAAAATAATAAACTGCCCTTGATTAAAAAAGAAGTTTTATATGAAAAATAAATAGTATTTAAATGGTTTTCCAAATTTGTGTGTCTATTAAAAAAAATATTCTCCTCAGAATCTCTTCTTTATGGCCTGTGATTGTATTTGTTTATTTCTGCCTGTAAAAGCATAACAGCAGAACCCAGGGGTGATAAGTACTGCAGAAGTACTTTTGGAGAGATGCTGTGTGAGGAATGGCATTCACTCAGTGCTGAAATTCTCTGTGTGCTCCCAGTGCCTTCTCATCCCTTACCTGTTACTGCCTGGGGGATTTTTATCTTTTTTTCTGTGTCCATGTGGATCAGTTCTTCTCAGATTCCCTGGTGTTCACCTCTCAAGAAGCAGAGGCCATCAGCTGCCCTTTCACTCAAACATCTCTGTGTCAATATTAACCAAACTCATGAGTTATTTTTTCTCTCCTTTTGTCTGCAGGACGAACTTCCTCAGATAAAAACTTTTTCCACACTCTCCCCTATCCCCGGATTCACCAAGTGGCTCGTTGGTCTCCTCTCCTCCCAGACAAAAGAGCAGGGAAGGAACGAACTTTTCACAGAGACCGAGTGGCAGGAGATCAGCGAGCTCACGGGAGACTCCAGCGGCGAGACGCTGAAGAAGCTGCTGAACACCAACGAGTGGGTGCGGTCAGCGAGGCTGACGGAGGTGCTGCATTCCCCGCTGATGAGGCTCTGCGCCTGGTACCTGTACGGGGAGAAGCACCGCGGCTACGCCCTCAACCCCGTGGCCAACTTCCACCTGCAGAACGGCTCGGTGCTCTGGAGGATCAACTGGATGGGGGACACGAGCCCCAGGGGCATCGGGGCCTCCTGTGGCATGATGGTCAACTACAGGTATTTCCTGGAGGAGACAGCCTCCAACAGTGCCCTGTACCTGGCCTCCAAGCAGGTCAGAGCCTCCGAGCAGGTGCTGGCCTTGGTGGCCCAGTTCCAGCAGAACAGCAAGCTGTGATGGAGTGTCGTGGACACTCTGAATGCTCCTTGTAAAGAGCTGTGATCATCTGCAGTGTCTGGGCTTGAATCAGAATGTACCTTGTAGGACAAATCCCTGCATTATCAGGCTCTTTGCTTACATGGCTGTGTCCTCCACCTCTGGTGTGTGCAGAGGGGTTGGAGTTAATGTCAAATTAGCACAAAAATTCTCTTCCAAAAATTGGATCCTCTCCCCTCAGGGGTCACTTGAATGGAAAACACTTGAGCCAATGGAATTCTGTTGGTAATAAATTGTATAAGCTGTCTTTGGAAGGAGCTGCACTTCTGTGTCAAAATGCTGCTATAGATTGTTCAGAACCAAAGTACCTGGAATAAAGGTAAATTTGGGGTTAGATATATTATCAAAACAGCAATCTACAGTTTTATTTCTGCAGTATCTTTGCACCTTCAGAAAAATCTCATGTAAAACTTCCTCATATTTTCCTTTTTCACACTAAAACTCACTGAGTCCTTGCTTTGCTGGAGTGTGGAAAAGCCTTGCACTAATGTTGAAAAATGAGGATCTCAGTACAGCAGGTATGTGATATTTGCATGTTCTGGCTGCTAAAATTTAATGAAGTGTTCAAATAGGAGAGGAGAACAAGCCAGACTGTTCCTTGGGAATCAGGTGAGGAGTTTCTAAACATGTATATTATATTTTGGCTCTGGTAATGTTTTAAGTTGATAAAGAGCTTTTTTAATAAACATAGGTGTGATTTATAAACCAATAAACAAACTTTCTCAATAAATCATGGTTTGTGGATTTCAGCATCTCCCCCCTTCACACAGTGACTCTCCTTGATAACAATTTCACCAGTTACTGCAGGACTTCTGTTTTTAACACTGATCAGGGATTGGCTTCATTCTCTTGGGTTTTCTCATCTTTCTCAACGTAGAATTCAAGTTTCAAGGTGAAATTTAGCTGCTTGTATAAACACATACAAAGCATTCTTGGCTGGNCATTCAGGAAATACTTCTTTCCATAAAAATCTAAAACCAGTACCTCTTGACTTTACAATAGACTAAAATAATAAACTGCTCTTGATTAAAAAAGAAAATATATGAAAAATAAATAGTATTTAAATGGTTTTCCAAATTTGTGTGTCTGTTAAAAAAACATTCTCTTCAGAATCTCTTCTTTATGGCCTGTGATTGTATTTGTTTATTTCTGCCTGTAAAAGCATAACAGCAGAGCCCAGGGTTGGTAAGTACTGCAGAAGTACTTTTGGAGAGATGCTGTGTGAGGAATGGCATTCACTCAGTGCTGAAATTCTCTGTGTGCTCCCAGTGCCTTCTCATCCCTTACCTGTTACTGCCTGGGGGATTTTTATCTTTTTTTCTGTGTCCATGTGGATCAGTTCTTCTCAGATTCCCTGGTGTTCACCTCTCAAGAAGCAGAGGCCATCAGCTGCCCTTTCACTCAAACATCTCTGTGTCAATCTTAACCAAACTCATGAGTTATTTTTTCTCTCCTTTTGTCTGCAGGACGAACTTCCTCAGATAAAAACTTTTTCCACACTCTCCCCTATCCCCGGATTCACCAAGTGGCTCGTTGGTCTCCTCTCCTCCCAGACAAAAGAGCAGGGAAGGAACGAACTCTTCACAGAGACCGAGTGGCAGGAGATCAGCGAGCTCACGGGAGACTCCAGCGGCGAGACGCTGAAGAAGCTGCTGAACACCAACGAGTGGGTGCGGTCAGCGAGGCTGACGGAGGTGCTGCATTCCCCGCTGATGAGGCTCTGCGCCTGGTACCTGTACGGGGAGAAGCACCGCGGCTACGCCCTCAACCCCGTGGCCAACTTCCACCTGCAGAACGGCTCCGTGCTCTGGAGGATCAACTGGATGGGGGACACGAGCCCCAGGGGCATCGGGGCCTCCTGTGGCATGATGGTCAACTACAGGTATTTCCTGGAGGAGACAGCCTCCAACAGTGCCCTGTACCTGGCCTCCAAGCAGGTCAGAGCCTCCGAGCAGGTTCTGGCCTTGGTGGCCCAGTTCCAGCAGAACAGCAAGCTGTGATGGAGTGTCGTGGACACTCTGAATGCTCCTTGTAAAGAGCTGTGATCATCTGCAGTGTCTGGGCTTGAATCAGAATGTACCTTGTAGGACAAATCCCTGCGTTATCAGGCTCTTTGCTTACATGGCTGTGTCCTCCACCTCTGGTGTGTGCAGAGGGGTTGGAGTTAATGTCAAATTAGCACAAAAATCCTCTTCCAAAAATTGGATCCTTTCTCCTCAGGGGTCACTTGAATGGAAAACACTTGAGCCAATGGAATTCTGTTGGCAATAAATTGTATAAGCTGCACTTCTGTGTCAAAATGCTGCTATAGATTGTTCAGAACCAAAGTACCTGGAATAAAGGTAAATTTGGGGTTAGATATATTATCAAAACAGCAATCTACAGTTTTATTTCTGCAGTATCTTTGCACCTTCAGAAAAATCTCATGTAAAACTTCCTCATATTTTCCTTTTTCACACTAAAACTCACTGAGTCCTTGCTTTGCTGGAGTGTGGAAAAGCCTTGCACTAATGTTGAAAAATGAGGATCTCAGTACAGCAGGTATGTGATATTTGCATGTTCTGGCTGCTAAAATTTAATGAAGTGTTCAAATAGGAGAGGAGAACAAGCCAGACTGTTCCTTGGGAATCAGGTGAGGAGTTTCTAAACATGTATATTATATTTTGGCTCTGGTAATGTTTTAAGTTGATAGATAAAAAATTTTTAATAAAGAGATAGGTGTGATTTATAAACCAATAAACAAACTTTCTCAATAAATCATGGTTTGTGGATTTCAGCATCTCCTCCCTTCACATAGTGACTCTCCTTGATAACAATTTCACCACAGTTACTGCAGGACTTCTGTTTTTAACACTGATCAGGGATTGGCTCCATTCTCTTGGGTTTTCTCATCTTTCTCAACTTAGAATTCAAGTTTCAAGGTGAAATTCAGCTGCTTGTATAAACACATACAAACCATTCTTGGCTGGCAGGAATAGAGCAAAAGAATTCTCTTTGTTAAACTCCTCAAGTTTGAGGGAACCAGGTCACTTACTTCAAGTGAAAGAGTTCTGAAAATGCAGTGGTTTTGAAAGATGGTTTTATTTTGAAGCAGGAGGAGCTGTGAGAGCAATTAAATCTGCATCCTCCTGGCCATAGTTCAAAAAGAGCTAATGCTTCTGCTGTATTGCAGATGGAAATACAACATAATCCCATATTCTTAACAGCTGGACTCGAAGGATAATGAGTTTTTTCCACTTGGAGCCTCAGACAATTGCATGAGAATTGGTTCAGTGACATGAAATGATAGCAGCTTATGAGGGAGGAAAAGCAAAGCTGCTAATGCTTCGTTAACACTTCAGTTATTTCCCAGCCCTGCCTGCCTGCATCTCACACACAAACACAGCTCAAGGGAAGCAGGTTTCTCTCTGAATTCCTATCAACCTTCAGGTCAGGATGGATGCTTGGCAAACAAATTCACACCTGCCCCCTGTGTTCCAGCATTGCCTTCTCCCCTGCTGACCCCTGTGTTTGGGCAGGTCACAACCAGGTGTGTCCCTGTCACCTCATGCAGGTGCCACATGCTCTGGATTTTGAGTTAACCAGTCACCCCTGCTTCAGCAGCCAGTGTAAGCTGCTGGTATTGCCAGGAGCTGTGATGTGGGGCTGAGGAGGAGATTGCAAAGCTGCAGCAGCCTCTCCCTGGAGCCCCTGTGGCTGGGTGCATTTGTCAGGTGACATCTGGTGACCAGCAGAAGCCCAGCACCTGCAGAGTTGTTTCCTGTTCAGCAGTTGCTGTGGTTGTTGGTTGTGTTGTGCTTTCTGAGGCCACATCATCTGTTACACTGATGAGTTAACAACGTGAGGCCACAGCTCCTGCAGTGAGCTCTGTGTCACAATCAGCACCAACGTGAGTGCAAAAGCAGCATTTGGAGATGAAGGTGGGACAGGCTGCCCAGAAAAGCCATCAGCTGTTAAATGCTGTTAGTTTTCTTCCACTGGCCATTGATTTTGTCTTTCTGTTGGATTTTCCAGCTTGCTACAAAAGAGAGATTTTAGCGTGAAAGATGCTGAGGAGAAAAAAAATTAAATATTCACCATCTGTGCTACTCAGCAGGACAATAACTGTCCCTGGAGAGGATTGTGCTCTGTCACAGGGAGACTGAAAGCAGAGAGACATCCAGTTCCTTCCTGTCCCTGTCAGTGAGTGCCACTGCAGTGCCAGCATGTGGAACACCCTCTGTCAGTGAGTGTGGGGAGGAGAAAGGGGAGGCTGCTTCCCTCAGTGAGCAGTGCTGTGCTGGAAGGGGCTGCATAGAAAAACATCTCAGTTTCACAGCTGCATCCTGCCTCTGACAGCAAATCAATAGAAATTATGTTGTTTGGTCACTTAGGCTTGTTCATGATCAACTCAGGCTGTTTTTCTTGTCACAGGAGCCCCCCTTTGTGCCAGTTGTGTGGGGTTGGGTGTGACCTGTGCTCTGAGGTGTTCCCTGTGTGAGCAGTGAGAGGCAGAACAGGGCTTGGCTGGGGGATGTTCAGTTTTCTGGTTATTTTTAGGTGCTGAGCCATCACAGAGTCCTGCTAAATGAAAGAAGTGCTTGAAGCAAACTCTCCATGTGTATCTCTGGAGTTTATTTTAGTTAGTGACTGTCAGGAGTTACCTGTGCTCCCTGTGGGAATTCCTCCTTAGGGAAAGGGGTACAAAGGTGTTGGAAAGACAGAGTAAGGTTAAGGGCAGTGATTCTTCAGCCTCTTGGTGAGGAAACTCCTCTAGGAAGGAGGGATCAGGGCTGTGCTCAGCATGCCAGGAGTATTTAAAACACTTCCAGCATTGCTTTCTTTAGGAAATAAGGAATGAGCCATCACATTTATTGTCTGGTATTTTTACTGCTTCCAAAAGCATCGGAATTTTTCAAGAAATTTGAGCCCAAATCTTTCTCAAGCAAAGGTGTCATGCACTGGGGTGTTGTATAAATGTTCACTGCTGAGTACCTGCCCTCAAGAAATGAATGATAAATGGACATAAAGGGATGTCATGAGCCTGTTCAGGTGTGTTCTGCTTACCCAACTCACTGCATGAGTTTTCCACATGCAGCTGCCAGGAATCTTCCATCAAGGCATCAGACACAGGTTTTGGGCAAAGCTGGATTGCCTCCATCTTGCTTTATATCTATATTCTAAACCCTTCAACTCTGAGTTTTCCACCCTGTGATATCACACACCCATAACCCCAGTTCTGTCACTCCTTTTTGGAAGCCTTTTCCACAGCCTCAGGTCAGTGCAGGGTTTTCTTGGGGGTCAGAGCCTGTGAGCACAGAGAACCTGAAATTCTCAGTGCCCAGGGCTCAGCAGTTCCCCTTTGCTGAATGCCACAAGCTGCTGGGTTTGTGAGTGCTGCCATCCTCAGAGGCCATGGGAGATTTGTGTCCTTAAAAAGCAGGACTTGAACTGCCCTGATTGTTCTGTCACAGTGACAAAAGCAAACCCAGCTCTCTCTGCTGCCAATGATCAGGTTCAAATGCAGGTTTCTGATGCAGATTTCTGTGGTTTTTTCCTCCTGGAGATGCCACAATTGACTGCAGGATGCATTAGCTCAGTATTGAAAACCAGAGGGTTGTGTGGCATTTTTTGTATTATGTGTAATATTAATCAATATCCATCTCTTCCTCTTTATCATCTCTTAATTGGTGGAAGAATTAATAAAGATAATCTCTGGAAGGCAGCAGCTGTAGCAGAAATAGATAAATTAAACTGTATCAGGTCAGATGGTGAGGAAATAAAAGATACTCTGTTTCCAATTTGAAGAAATGGCAAGGGAAAAAAAGTAATTTTTACTAAATTGTTTAAGCCAGTAGGCCTTTTTACTTTTTAGAGAATGAAAAGTACAAAGGAAAATTAAAGCAACTCATTTGCTGCAACAGATTTGCAAAATTCTCAGCTAAATGTGACTTTTAAACCAGACAATTTATTAACCCAGCTACTGGGGATTAGATTGGAATTATTTACTGAATCTTAACCAGAGTCAGAATTTGGGAGTGTTGAGGGGAGTGGTGGAGAAAGAGAAAGATTGAGAATTAAAATGACTCATGTTGTTTCTGCCTAATTACAAAAGAAAAGGAAATGATGCCAGAACTTTAAATAGGGAAAAAAATCATTACATTATTACAGTCTGTATCTAAGAATGTACTTAGACAGACTTCATGTTCCAGAACGGTGTTTAAAATGCAATTTAAATATTTCAATTGTGTTTGCTTAAATTTTTTAAATAAATGTTGTTCATGGGCTTTTTTCAGAGAATATTCTCCTGAGGAAATGGCCTTGAAATTCCATATTTTTACTGCAGCTGAAGTTCTCCTAACAAGTTATGCTGGAGTTAAGAGGATGCCTTTAGGCAGAGGACAAAGTTTTAATTGGATTTTTGAATAATCATCTTTTGAGTCCTACTCAAACCTCAGATTTTGTTTGAAACACGTTTTGCTCCGTAGATCTTTGATGTCAGACCCAAAATGTGCAGCTCTCTGCTGTGTTTGTGGCACAGCTGCCACGGGAGAGGGGTGGGTTTTGTAGGGAGGGAACTTAAACATCACCAGCCTCACCCCTTGCCATGGCAGGGACACCTCCCACTGTCCCAGGGTGCTCCAAACCCATCCCAGCCTGGCCTGGGACACTTCAGGGGTCCAGGGGCAGCCACAGCTGCTCTCAGCAATAACCAGTGCTGGTTTTGGTTCATCCTGTGCCTGCAGCACCCCAGGATGGATTTACCCTCCTGGCTCCCAGGACACCCCTGGCTCTCTGATCCTCCTGCAGCCCCAGATCCTTCCTGCAGGGCTGCTCCCTTTGGATACTGACAGCCTGGTCAGAGAAAATCTCCCAGCATCAGTAGCAAAGCCTGTGAGAGAGAAAAATCAAATAACTTTCCCATACATTGGTTTGCCAAGCTGTGAGAAGAATTCAAAACCATCTTGCACCTGGTGTTCTGTGCCTGTTGTTTATTCAGGGCTGTTGTTCCTAATTAGCCAATGATGGTGAGGGGTGTTAATTGAAGGACCAATCATGTCTGGTTGCTTTGATACTGTTTATTAAAAGTGTGCTTTCTGAAAAAAAGCTTCACTATACGCCCTCCTGAGGTTGGAGTCTTTGTCACTTCATTCAGCAGTCCCTAATGTGACAGTGACAGCTCCCCAGCCTCTCTTACCCCAATCCTTATACCCCAGTAAAATCCTTCAGCAGATCTGTGATTCTCATCTCCTGTTGCTGATCTTACCCCACCTTGCTGCTTCTCTCACCTCCTCGTGCCCCCTTTTATTCTCTTGCTGGCCAGCAGCAGGACTGGTGCCACAGGAGACAGTTTGCTCTAATCCAGGTGAAATTCCCAGAGTTTTTCCCTGCTCTGGGTGTCAGGGGCACATCTGGAAGGGGGAATTCTTGCTCAGAGCTGCAAGCCAAGCAATGGAACATGCTGGGGACAGCTGAATGCTTCAGAGAATTCAGCTGTCTGTATTTCCCCTGAGCCTGTGCAAGCAAAGACTTCCAGAGGCTTCAAATCAGCACAGCTTTGTCCAGCTGTCACAAGAACCTGCCCATCTCCCAGTTTCACACCACAGCACTGAGGGGAGAAGGTGCTGGAGCATCTTTGGGAAGTTGCAGTGGCACACAGTGATCCCTGCTCCTCCTGCCTTTGTCCTCACAGAAACATCCAGGGGGTTTCTCCCTGCTGAGAACTGCTGCTAACCAGAGTATGGAGCTGCACAGGAACTTTCAAGCTGAATGGACTCAATTTTTTAATAATAAGCTGCCCACTGCTTCTGTCCCAAGCAGCCTGTGAGGGACTCTTGGCAGATCCATCATGGAAAAACACAGCTTATATTTGATTATACAGAACTGTTCTGTCAGGCAGAGCAGCACAGGTGCATTTCTCTGTTTCTTAATATGTTACAGGTTTAGATAAGATCACTCAGAGAAAACATAAAGCCAATCAAACGTGGTGCTGTAAACTCCAGTTAGCAGCTGGATCAGAAGCCTGAGCAGTGCTGGCTGAGGGAGCCTTCACAGGATGAATGATGTAGGAGTGAAAGCTTTTAAAACAGAACAAGGCTCTTCTCGCTGCTACACAGATTCATCATTTCTTTTCCTGAAGGAAATAATTCTGAGGATTTGAGTCTATTCAGTCTGACACAAGTGGCTGAGAAAGGGAGTATTGAAAGAGCAGGTTTTTGATGTAAAATATATTGAAGTAAGGTATGTGAGTGCTTTTTCCCTGAAGTGCTCACTCCTACGCTTAGGCCATTGTTAATGTGATGGAATTTATTAATTAAGAGGAATTTATTCACTATGTTGGCATCTCTTTTGCTGTTTCTCTTCCTCCCTGGTACAGAGTGTGTCTGTATTCCATGGGCTTTGATGCATACATGAAAGTAGGAGGTAAGAGAGCATTCATGTTGTTATGTTTATAAAAACATGCTCAATGACAATAAGCCAGTGTTTGAGGCAAATACCTGCTTGATTCTGTTCCATGAAGCAATCAGGCCCTTTTCTTTCCTCAACCCATAAACTCCTGGTTACAGGTTTATATTAGGAAAATAATTATTAGAAAAGAGAATGAATGATATCTGAACTATTAACATGTTCCACTTCTTTTTTTTTTTTTTCTCCATCAGTGAATTTATTTATTGGCGTATCAGTGAGTGTAATTCCCCATAACCAAGTTCATAAAGTGAGGGAGAAAAGAACACTAATTAGATAATCTGACTTTTATAGGATTAAAAACCTTCCTGCCCACAGACAGACAGCTGAAATAGTGGCTCTGTTGAAATCATCACTGAAACTCCTGATGGCTTCCATGGAGGCACTGGTGATTTGTCTGCCTGTTTGCTCATTTGGACTCTCCTGATTTATCTCAGCTCTGCTCTTCCTGTGTGTGTTTATTGCTCTGGATGCAGCCTATCAAGCCATGCAGCCCCCTATGATAGCTCTGTGGAGATAGATTTAATTTGATTTGCTGCTGTCCCCAGGAGTTTATTCCCTGTCAAACAGCTGCCTGTTGCAGAGAAACCTCCATCCAGAAGCACATCGTGGTTTATGGATGGAGCATTTAACAACCACCAGTGAGTGGCATATGTCTGGGAAATATGTCCCAAACACTGGCATGTGCACAGAGCATTGTGGGGATCCATCCACCAGTGCAGCACAATGGGGAATTAGCTGACAAGTGCATTCAGGGCTTTACAAACACCTCTGAATGCCTCTGTGCTGAGCATTTTAGTGCTTTCCTCCTGAACAGGTTCTTAATGGCAGGAGAAGGTCCTTCAGCATTCATGCCTGTGCTTTGGTGCTCTGCCATTCCTCATCTCTCCACATCAGGGCTTGTTTCTCTCTCTTTCCTCTCCCTTCAAAGGAAAAAAAAAACAACAAATAGACTGCCTGGATGTCTACTGGGCATGACAAAAAAATATCAGTGTTAACAGGGAATGAATGGAGATTGCTAAAACAAGAGGCAAATCATTTGCATGTGTTAATGGGAGTGAGGGGATGAGAGAAGAGGGAGAGCCAGTGCTCCATCACTGCCAGAACAGCCACTTGGAGCCACCCTGACACTGATCCAGTGCCACTGGCCCCGTGCCAGAGTACATCCAGTAAGTGAAGTCCTGCCCTTGGTGACAGTGCTTGCATATTAATTTCAAAGGGCCTGGATTTGAGGCATTTCTTTTAACTGAATGATTAATTTCTATTATTCCAGTGTGTGTGTGGCTTCTCACATCCTCTCAGGATCATGCAGATGAGCAGAAAACATGAAATGGAAGCACTGGGAATAACATTTTCCACTGGGGTTAAAAATGTTACCTTCAACCTCCATGAGGTTTGGTGGGAACTGGGTGCCACATTCCCTAAGAATTGGGATTTTCCTTGAGGTGCCATCCACCCACACTCCTCCTCAGCACTTCCAGCAGCTCCTTCCCCCTGGGGCTCTCCAGGAATATTCACACACACATTTCAGGGCTCTGAGGACCTCCCTGACATTGAAACTCTGAGCCAAACCAGTTCATGGAGAGGAAATACCTCAGCTGATGTGTCAGGAAAGGACCAAGCTTCAGCACGAGAGTGAGGGAAGAGCTCAGGTAACCACTGGAATGGGGAAAGTTTGGGTGAAGGAGCCCTTTATGGTTGTCCTCTGAAAATCCTGACCCCCTGGATCAAATCCTGGCATCACTTAGAGCAAAGGGGATGGTCCTTTATGAATATCCTCTGAAAATCCTGATCAAATCCTGGCATGAGTTAGAGCAAAGGGGATGGTCCATGTCTGCAAAGACACTTTGGAAATGAAGCTGAGCTTTGGGGACAGATATTCTTCAATGTTTTTTGGTGAATTCTTAAAAGGGCAGAACTCTAACAAGTACTCTTGAAAAAACCCCAAACCAACAGCAACAAACCCAAAATGGTTTCTTTCCCAAGAGGTATTTGCCATCAGAATTTCACTGGGGTGAGGGAGGAAAACTCACACTTCCCCACATGCTGCCAGTCAAGTGACTGACACATCTCACAGTCTCAGCTGAGCTCTTCTCATGAAATGATGGCACATTTCTGTAAACTTCCAGGGAATTGCCCTTTTTGAGGAGAAAATGGAAAGGACAAATGATATTTGCCTTCTCTCAGCAGGGACTGTGTGTACACAGCCAGCACATTTGCTCTGTGAGTGACCATCCTGGAGTGGTCACAGTGTTCTGGCAGTGAGAGGCATCAAAGCTTCCTGAGGGGAAAATCTTCAGAGAAACGAATCCAAGTAAATCAGAAAATGGTCATAATCAATAATAGGATTAAAGTCCTGATCCAGGTCTTCTTTCATAACTTTTGTCAGCAAAGCTGCTTCATCAGTGTGGCAAATACCCATGTCTGAATCAAAGGTAGATGAATAACAATAAATAATAACATTCAAAGTTATTTTTTTTAATTTTAAGTTATTTTTTAGCTATGTGAAAATATGACCCGTCAAGCCCTTTCACATCTCCTGGGTTTGTCTCAGCCTGGTGACCATGTGCAGGATTTGAAAGTGCATTTTTTGGGGGCCCTGATGAGCTGCAAATCTGAATGCCATGAACAGAGGCTGTTCTGAGACCTGCTGTGGTGCCTCCACATGCAGAAATTCCCCTTTGTTCTCCATTCACACCAATATTCACCTTTCCTTGGCAGAACTCTCTGGTTCTGCCCCAAATCTCCCACGGGCTCCTTAGGCTGGAAGCCCCCAGAAGATGTCTATGGATCATTACAGAGGCTGCAGTCTCTGGTAGCCCTTAAAATTCTCTCAGATCTGTAGATTTTTGCTGTGCACTGTAAAATAATGCTTTGCTACTCTTTAGTCATTGTTCCATCCAGCATTTCAGGCAGTAAATCCTTCTGTAAATTCAGGAAATCTTGCAGTGTAACAGTAATGCAGTGCCATATTCTGGAAATGTATTGGCTGTATTTTAGTTTTGTGGGATGCAGGTTCCCCCCTGAATAACAGGACTCTTGTGCTTTGTGTGTTTTCAGTTGTGTTTGGTGCCTTTTGCTGCTTCTTGGAGAGCAGAGAAACTTCAGGGCTTGGCAAAGAGAAACATTTCAAAATACAAACCAAGTTAGTGACAAGGGATAATAAACAGTCAGTGATTGTAGGAGAAAAGTGGATGTGAAATTATTAAAGTGAAATTATCACAGGTCTCCCTTCTGCTGGGTCAGTACCAGCCTGTCCTGCATCTTCTGATGCCCTTGAAGTTTTTTTTCCTTGAGGAATTAGAAATGTTGTTTTTCACTGTGCTCAAACAAGGAAGGCACTTATGTATTTTTAAACGAGGTGTGTTGTGTCTGGGCACATTGTTCTGAGGAGAATGTGGCTGTGCATTTCCAATGGGCAAAGAATCCAATTAGAGGAGCATGAGGAGGTCTGATAAACCCTGAATCCTGCTTGAAGTGGGGAATGAAAAATGTCTGCAGGCACCAAGCAAGCATTCTTGTGAATGCTAACCAAAAAAAGGACATTTAATGCTTTATGGTAAAGCCATCCACAGAGCCAAGGTGCTGGGGAGGACATGAAGACATGCTCAGGTTTTCTGTTTGTGCAGCTCATTCCAGGAGTGATCTGGGTCGTGTTTTGAAGCCTTTCTCGTGGATTGGGGAGTGCAGAAGGACACAATGAGGTTCAGTTTGTAAAAAATACCAGCTGTAAAGTGAAAACCAGCAGAACCTTTAGAGGAATTAAAGCCTTTTAGGTTCAGGGGGACTTTTCCAGCTTAACCTGGGTATGGGGTATAATTCCCTGGGTACCAAAGCCACATCACAACACATGGAGATATGAAATGAAGCAGCACAAAGGTGGTTTCTGCAATGTGTGAGTGACTGGGGGTTACAGTTTTAGGAGAGAGAAGGAGATTCTTGAACCTTGTCTGAAGGGATGGGGAGCAGCTGAGCATGGAAATCATCAGAAGGGAACAAGTAAAGCTCAGAATTCCTAACCTCCATTTTCCTCACCTGCTTCCCCATCAGGAAGCCCAGGAACTCTGCTTCTGCACTCATTTCTGCACCGTGGTTTTGTGGGGAGCTGTGCACACTGAAAATGCACATTACCTGTTTGCAGGGGTTTCACTTGTCCAGTAGTGTCTGTAATTCTTCCTAATCTCCTTAAGGGATTTCCCAAAGCACCACCATGAGCAGAGAGGCATAATTCTGTTATTCTGTCATGGAATAACAGGAATATCCTTCAGCATGGGCAATGTCTGTGCTTCCATTCCTCAGCTTTTCTGTATTTTACCATTTCCTGCCTTTCTGCTCTCTGTTTGCACTTGGGGAATGTGTCTGCTCTCTCCATCCCTGTTTGTTTACATGAGCAATAATTCAACAGGGGATATTTCCCAAGGAAACCCCTCAGAGAAGTCCAGCTGGGACTCACCAATACAATACAATCTTACTCATGGCCAGAGTGCAATGAGCCACATGGAAGCTGTATTAAATCCTGAGGGTTTCCAGCACCTCACAGAAATGGCTTAAAAATAATTTGTGAGATGGTTCCTTGGGTGTGTTTTGTAAAGCAAAAGGTTTAGTAAACTGATAAAATAATAAACACTAAAGAACAAAATAGACACTGAGCACAGGTACGTGCAAACAATGCAGCTGGCTGTGACATCCCAAAAAGCACCGAGAAGCTTCAGGCTCTCCTGAATGATCCAGGTGGGTTTTTTGGCAAACTGCCCAATGGAGAATGGCCACATTTGTGCAGAACAGGTAAAGAGACCTCTCAGTGTTTCTGTCCTGGCCTTGAGCCAGTGGCTGCCAGGGGAGCACAGAAATTTCTAGGGCTTTTTCCTTTTAGAGTCCTAAGGTGAAGCTGAAACCCTTTTTTTTATATGGAAAACATCTGCTTGGTTTGGGCTGCATTCCTGCACCACACTCACTGCCCAGGGATCTCCCAGAACCCTGGTTCCCTCAGCTGCAGGGCCACGAGCTGCAAGGGTGTGTGCAGAGTCCTCATCCTGGGGGTGGTCCCATTTCTCTGACCTAATTACTGATGGGCCCTGATGAATTACGGGCATAAACTGACAGGGATCACCCCAGTGCAGGATCAGGCTGTTGACAAACTGGGTCATATCCAGCACTAAGGCTGCTAACCCACACTTGGTTAAACCCCCTTCAGAGGCAGAAATCACCTTTTTTGCTTCTTTTCAATGCCTCTGCTTGCCATTGTCCTTGTTTGTAGTAGACAGACATGCCCAAAGATTCCAAGGTTTGGTTTGGCCACTGAATTCACAAACCAGCAAACACAACCCCTCCATCCCCCATGGAACATGTTTATGACGTGGCAGGGTCGTTGTGCACTGGCTCTGTGTGTTTGTGCCTGTCCTGCTCCCTGCACACTTCTGCTCACTCCACATTTTCCCTGTTTCCAGCAGCCTTTCCTCTATTTACTCTTCATTCACACTTCAGTGCCTCCTGTTTGGTGAGAAGTTTGGAGCCCTGCTTCAGGTAATATTACCTTTGATCTGCTGCCTGCTCTCGCCCCAAATTGCCTTCGTCATTCTCTGCTCCCCACTCTTGGATACTCCTGAACCACTTCTAAAATCAGCACCTTTCCTTAACTGCATTCCCTGCCCTGCCCCTCTGCTCTGGGGAACTTCCATTCTGATTCTGGCTGCCTGTTTTTCCTGGCTGCTCGCTTCCCTTTGAGCCTGTCCCACGCACATTTGGATCCAAATAATCTGGATTAGTGTTCGTGCTCCCCTGTGACACAGCTGATATTTAGAAAGCCCTCGTGTTCAGCTTTCCCCAGATAAAAGCAAGAATCAGCTTACATGGATATTTTACAGCTCCTTGAATAAAGAGTTCTTTCATGTCTTTGGACAAAATTAGAAGAAGTATGGATGTGCTGTTCAGTGGTTCTCCTATAGCAGAGTAAGTATGGGTGCAAGTGTGTTGCTAAATATATAAACATAAATAATCCTTGCTTTCTCTCTTCTTCCAGGCAACATATTTTTCCTTTATAACTCATCCCTGGAGAAAGGTCCCTGAGTGAAAAATCATTGCTAACTTCATTTTTTGCCTTCACTGTGAATTTCTTTCCTGGAGCAATGATAAGAAATAATGGATGCAATGCTTTCCTTCAGAATCCATACTGTGCAACAAATTGTCTGCTTTATTTGCTGTTGCCATATTTAATTTAAGTGTAATAATTTTTCTCCTTGGCTTATCTATTACATTTTAAGTTCAAAGGCTCTTCCAAACCTTTTTGCAGCGTTATTTTAAGAGCCAGATCAGTTTTGCAGTTAGATGTGGAAAGTAAGATTCAAGTCTCGAGTCTCCCACTTCCTGCCTGGATTGCAAAGCAAAATCAATCAGAGGCTGAAGCTTAAACTGGCACAAGGAGAGAGGTGTTTTCTTGGTGTCCCCAAAAAGCAGGCCACAGAAATCCAGTGTTTGTTGCTCTTTAATGTCTCAATTTACCTCTCTGTAATATCTAATTCTGAATATCTGAAGGAATGTTCAGTCCGTTTAAAGGCTGCAAAAGCTCACCCAGCTCTGGGTGGGTTGCACTTGATGGGTGCTGAGTTAAATGAGATCTCTCCTGTCCTTGTGAGATGGTTCTGATTTGCAGAAAACCCCTGGCTGGGCAGACCCTTTTGTCACATCTGAGCAAATGTGAGGACAAAAGAACCCCCTTGGTTCCATCTCTGTGTCCCTCTTTTCTTCCTTAGTCAGGAGAGGAGACCCTTGTACGAGCACAGGGTGTGAGCAACAACCTCCTGTTCACCTCCTGGTTTGTGGGGCCAATTTCTTGTGACAGCTGAGGAGTCTCATTGAGGGAGGATGGGGAAATGGAGATTGGGGAAGATTAAACCTGCCCTGTCTGGGTCAGGCTCTGTGCTGATAATTGCTGGGCAGGAGGCTGGGGGGGATGGAGGGAATCCAGGTGTGTGAGGCAGTCCCAGACCTGCAGCCATCCTCAATGGCACTGGGGTGTGACACTGATCCCACTGGCACAGGACACCCCTCAGTGCCCTTCAGCTCCACAGGACACCCAAAGCCACCCATGCTGCTGGTACCCAGGCTCAGCTGCTGCTCAGGAAACATCAAAACACTGCAGATCTTTTATGTGTGTTAAAAAAAAATAAACAGGTTTGCAGGAGTACAGATTACCCTTTTAGAGCTCTCCCAGAGCTCTTGAAGACAAGATAAAAGGTAAATAACATTAAAATGTTGGTTTAAATAGTCTTTCCAGTATCTCTTTGGATGTGAAGAGGATGTATCTGTTGTCATTTTCTATTCTGCTCCTTTGGGTTTTTGAAAATACACAGCTGCTTGCTCACCAGAGGTGAGGGATTTGAGGGCAGGAATTCCTGATTATGCTGCAAATAATTGAGGGGCTTTCTCTCCCCGTGGTGTTCTGAAAGGTTCAGTTTGACAGAATCTGTGTGAACACAGAACCACTGCTCGGGCATTTCATCCAGCACAGGGGACCTCCCATTTCACAGGTATATTGGGCAGTGAAATGCAGCTTTTGGGGCATCAGCAAGGGAATGGTGAGGGCTGAGCCCCCCAAATTCCAGGGTTTTTCAGCTTGGCAGGGGAGTGTTTGTTTCCTCAGTTTGTCCTGTCTGATGTTTGAACTCATCTCACCAGGAGGATGAGGGGCAGGGTTTTTCCCCCAGCCTTTCATGTGCACAGCCATGGGGAGCTGGTGCAGGCTGGAGTGTTTTATTAAATTCCCACCTGTGGCATCAATGGGCTCCTGCTGCAGATCAGGGCAGCAAAATGTTCTCACAGGGACTCCCCAGATTTTACCAAATCTCCAGATTTTACCAGCTTGAGTAAAGCTTTTACTCCATGAGTAAACATGGAGTGGGGCACCCTTTGCAGGAGTGACCAGGTCTGTGTGATGGGAAATGAAGAATTTCTGTGCTTTGGTGCCTGTTTGTGGTGAGGATCCAGGCTGAGCCCGGAGCTCACAGGATGTGCCTCACTCTGTGGATATCACCTGCATCACCATGGATTTCTCAAGCTGGGGATCTGATCCTAGAACCTTGAGGGAAGATTATTCCCCTTTGGTGGTTTAGAGCCAGAGCAGAGCTGTGGCAGTGAGGAGCTGAATTAGCCAGGGGTGATCATTCAGCTGCACTGGCCTGAAGCTCTGCTGGGGGATGAAGGAAGAGGCTCCCTGCTCCAGGGCACCACACAAACCTTTCTGCAAGTCCTGCTGCTGGAAATGAAGCTGTGCTGGATGTGCTGTGTGCTTTTAACCCTCAGTACAGTGATGTGATAAAGCAAGGGGAGTGAAAATGTGGAAGTGTGCCTGTCAGAAACGTTGGTCAGTCAGTGAGGTTTATAATGTGCCTGTAAAAATATACTGTGGGCCATGGCTTTATGTGGCACTTCTTAGGACAGAGTCACTATTTTTTTAATAACTGATCCTTGAGTCAGAGGAGAGCAAAGCCATAAAGAAAATTGCATGGAGATAATTTTCTCCTGCTAAAAGGACTTCAGCAAATGAAATGTTTCAGCCTCCATCAGGATTCTGTACATATTTATTCATCTGCTTAACCTTGGGCTCTGAATTGTCCCACTGAGAGGCCCCCTGGTGCCCTGCTTTAATATCAGTGAGTTAAGCTGAGGAACAGCAAGAAACCCTGGAGAGAGATCAGGATGCTGCTGCACAAAATGCTGCACAGACACACAGTAAAACAGGCTCTGCCCCAAAATCTTCCAGGTAAAGCCAAGAGAAAACAGATGGATACAGGAAGCAGGCTCAGAGGAAGTGCCAAATTGTTATGAGCAGTCTGAAAGTCAAAACTCTACCCAGGCCTGGCAAAGCTGAGCTTACAGAAGAGGAGGAATAAGAAGGGTGCATGGCTTAGGGGTGAACAGTGAGAAGACAAACACAGGCTCTCCCCATATCCACACATCTTTGCAAAACTGGTGCCCAAGTGTTCAGGGTGATTTTTCATATGTTTCTCCTTATGTGTTTGGATTGTACAGTCCAATCCTATATGCTTGTGTGTGGGGAAACAATTAAAGATTAATGGATATGTTCAGGACAAGAAAATTCTCATTGTGAATGGGCTGAGTTCTTCAGCTTAGAAAAATGTTAGGGACACATGTATAAGGCAATGTGAGAATAATTTCCATAAGATTGGTATTGCTTAAAGGTAAATATAACTTTTACTATTTATGGCTCTTCTCTCATGTGGTTGCTTTGGGGTTTTGTGGGTTTTTTTGCTTTTTTTGGTTTTTTTTTAATAGTATTTCATAATTTCTTTCCTTTCCTTCCCATTCTCTCTATGCCATGGTTGAGGAATTGCCACCATCAATATTTCATAACCTCCAGAGTATGTGTTAAACACATGGAAATGTAGAATCAAATCACCTTTGGGTGTTAATGCAATACTGTACAAAAAAGGGATGAGATTTTCCAGGGGGAGGAAAAGGGGGCAGTAAAAATGTGTCTGGCAAAACACACTGAGAGTTTTTAACCAGTCTGAACAATTTTATCACATCCTGTAGTGACTTATTAACAGGGCCTTCAACCTTTATATATTCCAATAACAACCTGATGTCTTCATCTTATCTTATGGAATTATAATTGGCTGAATCCAGGTCCCAGTGCCTGGAGGCCACAGAACCTTATAGACTTTAATGGCTCATTAGGTATTTATTCACTTTAACTTAAACAGCTCAGCCATTTGTGGAAAATGAGCCCTTAAAATAGAATTAGGGCTTTCAGTTTTGGGTTGGTTTTTTTTTTTTTACATAAATGTGGTGTATAACTTGAACTGCCACTGAGTTTAAATTTCCAGATCTGCCAGTTTAATTTGGCTTTGCTCTCTCCCCTCTTCAAAAATGGGTTGTGGCTTTGTAATAACTTATGCTGAAGAGCCATGCTGGTGGCACTGAGCACTGCTTGAATTAAACAGAATGCTTCCCTTAGTTAAAAATCAATCCAACCCCCACTAAAAGTGTGGTTAATGTCTTTTGATAACTCACTCTGACAGGTGTCATCTCTGCAGGCTCCTTCAAGCCTTTAATCATCAGAGAGCGGAGACTGGAGGGGTCCTAATTAATCTGAATTTTAGCCAGGGTGGTGGGTGGTTCTACTTGGCTGTTCCAAATAGCACGAGCCTGGTGCTGCACCTTGGGCTGTGTCCAAAAACAGGAGGCTGGGAGAGAAAAAGGCTTGGAAGAGGCAGCAGAGGGTGGGGAGGATGTGATGGGGAGTTCCTTCAGCTGAAACCTCACTTGGTGTGAGGCTGAACAGGAAACCCCCTTCTCCTCTCCTTACTCATCTCATCAGCACAGAGAAAAATGTGGGTTTTTTTCTGAATAAAACTGATATTCAGTTACCTCAATGAATCTGTAGCATAACCACAGTGTTGTGGAGTGGTTTTGTTGCAAATTGCTCTGCAAGGAGAATAATTCTTACACTTAAAGGAAGATCATTTCTCTCATGGGGTGGATCGTTTCTGTGTGTGGCAGCCCCTGGTGGGTTCCTCTTGTCCCTCACTGCCCAGAGCCACGTGAAAAAGAGAATTATGTGCAGGGTGCCATGGGATTTATGGCTGCATTTGGCTTCTTGGGCCTCCAGGGTCTCCGTGGGAAGGGAGATCTCCTGCTCCTCAGGATGCTGGCTCAGGTAGATGGGTGATAATGGCAGGTGAACATCCTGTTCTGGAGCCAAGCTGCCCAATTTTCCACCCTAATTCATCTATTTCTGTCCCACATCATCAGGCTCCACAGCCTAAGAGAAGTTTTATTTCATGAATGCATTAAAAAATATCCGGGAATTGCTTTTAAGCTGCCGTTTTTTCCTGTTTCCTTTTGTTATTTTCCATAATTTGGAATAGCCTGAAAATGTCTGTATTTGCTCTATTTTGTTGAACAATACACTGTGTATTTTGCTGGGGGAGGGTGCCTTTGTAAAGGGAAAAAATATAAAGCCCTTAAAATACTCAGGAATGAAAATGGTGCCTTTCATAGGAACAGATTGTGATGGACTCTGAGGGCTAAAATCAAGCATTGTGAGAGTTGTGGTCTAAAGAATGAACAGGAAGAAGCTGAGGAAAAGCAGGAGCTGCTCGTTCCTCCGTGGAGAATTGAAGGAGCAGTAAAATACTGAGAGGCTCTGTCTGTTCCAAAGGGATCATTAAGGTGAGTTTGTTACTTTAATTCACTTCGAGTGGTGCTTAAGGACAATTTGTTCCTGATTCCCCCTGCCAGCTGCAGCAAATGTGTTTCTTTTCTTTTCCCTTTTCCCCACGACGAGGCCAGGGGAGGTGTTCAGAGGGGGAATGGCCAGGGACAGGAGCCTGGCTCCTCAGCCAAATCCCCTCTCCATCATCCCCTGCTGCTTTCTGCACCCTGGACAGAGCCCAGAGCCTCTCACACCTGCTTTAAACTGATTTCAAACCTGAGCCAGGGCAGTGCACAAGCACTGGGCTCTGTTTTGGGATGGGGGCTTGGCTGCCCTTTCCTGTAATTGCAAATCCTGCTCTGGGGATGCTCCCCTTGCCCAGCACCTTTGATAAATTGTCTGTGGGAAATGTTCATTGTTATCCATATGAAATGTCCATTCTTATCTATATGAAATGGTTATTATTATCTATATGAAATGTCCATTATTGTCCATATGAAATATCCATTATTGTCCATATGAAACATTTCTTTGAATTTCTTTTTCTTTGAAATGCAATATATGCACATAATTAATGCCTGGGCAGCTCTTAAGACTGTCCCTCACCCCCAGGAACATTGTTAAATTTAGAAAAGGTGCTCTGATGTCTAATTCCTGCAGGGCTGATGGCAGGGAAGAGATGGCAGTGAGAGCAGGGCCAGGGCTGGAGCTGGGGTTCAGCCCCATCCCACAGGGGATCTCACAGGATGGACCCCACATCATGAGGGGACAGAGGAACCACAGCCCAGTATGGGAACTGGGGGAACTGGTTCTAGGACAGCCTGGGCATCACTCAGAGGTTTGTGGGCAACTGTACAGGGCATCACTTGGTTTTGCAAGGGTTTACCTCTCTCTCCCTCCCCTTTTTACTACAATTCAATCAGTAGTAGGAGCATACTTTGCTTTGTCTCAATTATTAANGGCTGGGAGAGAAAAAGGCTTGGAAGAGGCAGCAGAGGGTGGGGAGGATGTGATGGGGAGTTCCTTCAGCTGAAACCTCACTTGGTGTGAGGCTGAACAGGAAACCCCCTTCTCCTCTCCTTACTCATCTCATCAGCACAGAGAAAAATGTGGGTTTTTTTCTGAATAAAAGAAATATTCAGTTACCTCAATGAATCTGTAGCATAACCACAGTGTTGTGGAGTGGTTTTGTTGCAAATTGCTCTGCAAGGAGAATAATTCTTACACTTAAAGGAAGATCATTTCTCTCATGGGGTGGATCGTTTCTGTGTGTGGCAGCCCCTGGTGGGTTCCTCTTGTCCCTCACTGCCCAGAGCCACGTGAAAAAGAGAATTATGTGCAGGGTGCCATGGGATTTATGGCTGCATTTGGCTTCTTGGGCCTCCAGGGTCTCCATGGGAAGGGAGAGCTCCTGCTCCTCGGGATGCTGGCTCAGGTAGATGGGTGATAATGACAGGTGAACATCCTGTTCTGGAGCCAAGCTGCCCAATTTTCCACCCTAATTCATCTATTTCTGTCCCACATCATCAGGCTCCACAGCCTAAGAGAAGTTTTATTTCATGAATGCATTAAAAAATATCCGGGAATTGCTTTTAAGCTGCCGTTTTTTCCTGTTTCCTTTTGTTATTTTCCATAATTTGGAATAGCCTGAAAATGTCTGTATTTGCTCTATTTTGTTGAACAATACACTGTGTATTTTGCTGGGGGAGGGTGCCTTTGTAAAGGGAAAAAATATGAAGCCCTTAAAATACTCAGGAATGAAAATGGTGCCTTTCATAGGAACAGATTGTGATGGACTCTGAGGGCTAAAATAAAGCATTGTGAGAGTTGTGGTCTAAAGAATGAACAGGAAGAAGCTGAGGAAAAGCAGGAGCTGCTCGTTCCTCCGTGGAGAATTGAAGGAGCAGTAAAATACTGAGAGGCTCTGTCTGTTCCAAAGGGATCATTAAGGTGAGTTTGTTACTTTAATTCACTTCGAGTGGTGCTTAAGGACAATTTGTTCCTGATTCCCCCTGCCAGCTGCAGCAAATGTGTTTCTTTTCTTTTCCCTTTTCCCCACGACGAGGCCAGGGGAGGTGTTCAGAGGGGGAATGGCCAGGGACAGGAGCCTGGCTCCTCAGCCAAATCCCCTCTCCATCATCCCCTGCTGCTTTCTGCACCCTGGACAGAGCCCAGAGCCTCTCACACCTGCTTTAAACTGATTTCAAGCAATGCACAAGCGCTGGGCTCTGTTTTGGGATGGGGGCTTGGTTGCCCTTTCCTGTAATTGCAAATCCTGCTCTGGGGATGCCCCCATTGCCCAGCACCTTTGATAAATTGTCTGTGTGAAATGTTCATTGTTATCCATATGAAATGTCCATTCTTATCTATATGAAATGTCCATTATTATCTATATGAAATGGTTATTATTATCTATATGAAATATCCATTATTGTCCATACGAAATGTCCATTATTGTCCATATAAAACATTTCTTTGAATTTCTTTTTCTTTGAAATGCAATATATGCACATAATTAATGCCTGGGCAGCTCTTAAGACTGTCCCTCACCCCCAGGAACATTGTTAAATTTAGAAAAGGTGCTCTGATGTCTAATTCCTGCAGGGCTGATGGCAGGGAAGAGATGGCAGTGAGAGCAGGGCCAGGGCTGGAGCTGGGGCTCACCCCAATACCACAGGGAATCACCGAATGGATCCCACATCATGAGGGAACAGAGGAACCACAGCCCCTAAACCTCCTCTCCTTCCCTCCCATTATTTCCATTCCAAGAACCACTCTTAGGATAATGATCCTTCTGGGACAGGGCACCACTAAACCAACATCTCATCCTAATGAATCCCAGTATCCCATGGAGCTCCTGAGCTGGGCCTGCCCCTGCTTTGTGCAGGGGAGCCGTGTGGACACACTTTATTTAGACTTGTGTGATGTGTTTGACTCAGCCTCTGCTCAACATTCTGATTAAAAACAATTATCTGCTGCAGGAGATGGGCGTGGCACACATCAAACACTCCAGAGTGCCTGCAAGTCTGGGATCAGCACTTGGGGGAGGTTTCCAGCTCCCTCTGGGGTCTCAGAGGGTTGGGCACAGAAGCTCCAATGAACTCCTGCTGCCTGTGCTGGGCTGGGCTGGGCTGGAGCTCGTTTGCTGTGGTTGGAGCTGGGTGTGAGGATGGTGTGGGCAGCACACTCAGGGGTTTGGGTGTTGCTGAGGGGTGCTGACCCCAAACTGAGACTTCCCTGCAGTGAGGAGGTGCAGGAGGGGCCAGAGGGAGCACGGCTGGGACAGCTGGGGCAAACATCCCACAGCACAACATATCCTGACCAGTATGGGAACTGGGGCAACTGGAGGAACTGTTCTGGGATAGCTGAGCCAAACATCCCATAGCACAGAGCATCCTGCCCAGTATGGGAACTGGGGGAACTGGTTTTGGGACAACTGAGCCGAACATCCCACACCTCAGAGCATCCTGCCCAGTATGGGAATTGGGGGAACTGGGGGAACTGTTCTGGGATAGCTGGGCCAGACTGGGACATCCCACACCTCAGAACATTCTGCCCAGTATGAGAACTGGGGGAACTGGTCCTGGGACAGCCTGGGCATCACTCAGAGNTTCAGCCCCATCCCACAGGGGATCTCACAGGATGGACCCCACATCATGAGGGGACAGAGGAACCACAGCCCAGTATGGGAACTGGGGGAACTGGTTCTAGGACAGCCTGGGCATCACTCAGAGGTTTGTGGGCAACTGTACAGGGCGTCACTTGGTTTTGCAGGGGTTTACCTCTCTCTCCCTCCCCTTTTTGCTACAATTCAATCAGTAGTAGGAGCATACTTTGCTTTGTCTCAATTATTAAAGTGTTTATCTCTCTTCATCTCGACCCATGAACTTTTCCATCACCTTTTCTCCCCAGTTCTGCTAAGGCAGAGCACTGAGAGAAGCAGTCAAGGCCAGCCCACCACCTCTTCCTTTCTGAAAAGCTTCAGAACAACTTTCTGATGAGGAAAACTCAAGGTAATCGTGGCATTATCCAGTTGGAATGGAGGTCCTGATGTGCTTTGATTACAGCCCACATGAGGGAGCAGCTTGTGTGAAGCACAGCAGATATTTCCTTAATTTACCAAGCCAAGGCAGGATGAGATCCAGTTAATTTTGCTTAAACTATAATGACTCATTCCAATTGAAGTTATGGCCTTGGAGGTCAGTGGAAAAATCACTGCCCTGTGCTGACTTTGAGCCAAAACACAATAACTCAGGGCCTGAAGGCAGGATGGGACCTGTGGCAGAGAACTGGAGCCAGCAGAAATTCCAGGCTTCAGGTGCTAAAATTCCACACACAGACCTAGAGAAGAGTTCTCATAATTTCATTTTATAATCTTCCTTCAAACCTGTCCTGCCACAAGACATGCTCAGGATGCAGGTGATGCATTTTGACCTGGGTTCCACTGGGAGTCACACAGATTAAAGTAGTTTTCCCTTCTGGTGTGACAATTCTGTGGGGTAGAATGAGATCAGAGCCTGTAATGACAGTGCTCACTGTCTCCTAGCACCACCAGTGATTAGAAGCAGAATTATAGCGTGGTGATTTCATGTCAGAGGACAATGCTTTATTAGAGTTTGATTTACTCAGTAATTTAGGTACACTGAATCAGAGCAGGGGAAGGTGCTTGAGAAGTCGTTTTTTCGTTAGCTCAGTTATTTTTGTTTTGTTCTGTCTTTATTGTGACCTTCATCAGGCTGTAAAGGGCTCCTGGAAAACAGGAATTGTGCTTTTTTTGAGTTGTGGTTCACCCAAATATAACACTGGTGCGACAGCAGTGTGCCAAGGGGACAGAGAAGGTCTAAGGAAAGAAGCTGCTGACCTAAACATGAGCATGGAATGGGTTCTTTTCCTGATTCCCATGAAGATGATAACAGCTACTCTTTGTCAGTAGCTGCCTGCTGTTGATCACGTTGAATTACTCAAGTGGGAATTTACACCACCTAATTTTCCCATGCATGAGGTAAAACTGATCTGATTTAGGGATGTGGGTTCTGCAGAAGAGTCCAAAAGAAGGAATGAAACACCTCCAAAGGTGATCCTGCTGTCATGGGCCCCTGACAAAGGTGGGCTGACACAACTTCTGGAAATACCTGTGACTACAGGTAACCAGGTGCATTCTGAGGGCTCAGGAGAAGAGGAGAAGCAGCTGTTCAGAGCTGGTGTGGCAAGCCCTGTCCCTCTGCCTGTGCATTCCCTGCTGCCCATCCAGCTGTTTGTGCAGCTGCAGGACAGACTTGGGAAGATGGGCATTTAACAAAAAAGCTTTCCAGACATGCATGTTCAGCAGAAAGCTCTTTGAATGTAGAGATGGTAAGAGAAATAGAGATGAAAATAAGTTTTGATACAGAAGAATAGAAGATGTTTAAAAAGTAAGGATTGCTGAGCCAGTTGTTACTAGTTANTCCCAGGACCCACAGGTGCTGTGTGCAATAAACAGCATTTTTAAAGAGCCACCTGAGGTGCAGACATCATTTATCAATGTGTTCTCCTGCACAGCCCCTGCCCTCAGCTCTGCCCCGGGGCTGGGATGGGAGGATGGGAGGGGCTGGGCAATCACCAGAGCAAGGGGAGCAGGCAGGGGTTGATCTCTGCTCAGGAGATCTTTAACTTCCCATCAGGGCTAATTTATCCTTTCTTTCCACACAGAAATCCCAGTGCAAACACATCCTGTGCTGTTGAATTTCGTGTCCAATTAACCCCCTTGCACCCCACCCTGGGGTGCCCCTGGTGTTCCTCACCACCTCTCAGGGAATGTCCTGCCCCTGGGGCCACCAGGGCTGGGTTAAGCAGCATCTCTGCCTGTTTGATTGCCAATTCGAGTTAATTAATGGGCTGCATGTGATCTCTATTAATTAGAGCGTGCTCAAGCCTTGATAAAGTGTGTGTCCTCCCAGCGCAGAGTAATGGCTTCACAAAGCCCCTGCACACTGTGGTTAATTGGAAGTGCATTAAGATTTCAGTGTTTAAAGGATGAGGAAAAAAAGGTAAAATACCTTTTTTTAAATGGTTGTAAGAAAAGCCTTCCACAAAGTGAGGGTAAGGATGGGGCTTTTATAAAGATAAAATGATTTGGTGGAAACAACTTTTCCCTAATTTGACAGCTTTGCTCTGGCTGTGTTATCTGTGGGAAGAGCAAGCTTAGGATGGGAAAGAAAAGCCAGGGTGATGCTTTGCTTTAGTGGAAGAGAGGAAGGACATCAATTTATAGGTGTTATTTCCTTAAATTTAATATTCAGCTCTACCCAGCTGTGTGAGCTCCCCTGAGGGCTCAGCTCCCACTGCTCACAGCCCCAGCTCCAGGCAGAAATCCTTCTTTTGTCCTACAATTAATGTTTGCTGCTCACTGTCCTTGGTTTCAACCCATGTGATGTTCAACTTGGAGGCAAACCCTGCCCAAAGCTGACAGCAGAAAAACACACGTTCAAAATTAGGGAAAACTAATTCACCTTTCACTGGTTGTGTGTGTTTTCTTATTCTGATTTACCAGCAGAGCTGAGAGCAGAATTATCAGCTCAGTCTGAGTTCGTGTCATTGAGGCTCCTGCACTCCCACAAAGTCCCTGTGGCTGGTGTGGGGTCCAAGCACCAGAATATTTGTGTTGCATCCAGAGGAACTTCCACGTTTTTTCTGCTTGTATTGATCCAAACCCTGAAGTTCTTTGCCCTTACAACCTGCCAGAGTTTAGGCTGAGCTCAGAGAAGGTCTTTGTTCCACTGGGTTCCATAAAACTCTCAAAAAATAATAGCACTGAGCACTAAAGGTTAATATATTTATTATTTACACAGATGTAAATTATACACAATATTTAGTGAAATTAAAATTGTATGGGCTGTGTGGAACTGGCCCTGTTTAAATGAGAGTTTTGCTCTTTTCCCTCAGTTTCCTGGAGCTCAGAGCCCTTCTGCACCACCAGGAATTGTGTGTTTGCACTGCTTCCCTGCAGCACCACTTGAACTCTTCAACTCCTCCTCTCCCAAGGATGAAATCCTGTGGCTTGCAAACTCCAGTGCAGGGGTAAGCTCCAATATAGATGTGAAATTAATATCAGAGCAGCTCAGGGAGTGTTTGCTCAGCTGTTGTCGATCCAAGTCGTTTTGCAGGATGTGAAAAGCAAACAGTTTTGGGAGGGCTCCTTCACTCAGCAAGCAGCTTGATTAACACAGATGCAAATGCAGCTCTGGCTGTGTTTAAAATGGTGGCTGATTGGGATTTTTTCAGTCTAAGGCCTCATTTGAAATGACTACAGGAAATGGAATAGTTGCTGGGGAAGGAGTAGCATGTGCTGTGTGGACAAAGCATTTGCCTGGGTAGACAAACAGCTTTCAAAAAAGGAAAAAAAAAAAGAGGAGAAAATCAGAAAAAATAACAGCAAAAAGGAAGAATTAAAAAACTGGCAGCTCAGTAGCAGCTAATATTACCCAATATTTCTTCCACCAAAGCAGGAGGAATGATTCCCAGCACTGTTGACTGAAACCATCATAAAAGTTGGTTTTAGTGTGTTGTAAAAGCGAGATCAACCTTTCCAGTTCCCTGCAGACACAAGTGCCAGCCTTGAGGCACAGCAGATTCCCCCTGATCTGACTTCTGCTCCTCAAACCTCCCTGTGTGTGTCCACACCTCCCTGCTCACACCACTCAGGGGTGTCCAGGGGATCTCATTCCTCTGCAGATCCAGCTGGGACACGGGGATTTTCCTCTTTTCCCTGGACCAGAAAGGTGGGAAGGGCCAGGGAGGATTCAGAATTCACCCCTGCAGCACCAGGAGGGACAGCCAGGGGAGGGAGATGAGGATGATGAGGGTGATGCCTTCTCTGGGCTACCTGAAACATTTACCTAGACTGAGTTAAGGGAATAAAAAATTGTTTTGTTTATTGAAGGGACTTCAGGTACATTTAGCGCAGATGAAACCCCCCAGGGGCTACACCCCCAATGGTCAGAGGTTTTCACAAAGCTGATTCAAGTTTGGTCTATTTGCATATTGGGGTTCATCTCCTAATTACAGCTTCAGGTAAAGAAGTAATTTACCCCAAGCTTGCTCCCCCCCAACTCACTTTTATTTCCATTTCCTGGGGCCTGAGGCAGTGAGGTGTCCTTGATCCCCAGGCCTGGAGAGGAATTGTTGTGTCTGATCAAAATGGGGAAGCAGCAGCTCACACCGTGTGTGGAGTTCAGAATTATACCCTAAAGAACTGCAGGGTTGTAAATATATGAAAATATACAAGCTAAAATCCTAAGGCATGAAGGAGGGGTTAATTTTGGGAGCTGAGAGCAGGAGGAGCACAGAGCAGCACTTCCCAGTAGATGGCTCCGTGGTATTCCAGACCTGCCTTGGTCTCCATCAAACCTTTTACCTCAAACACATGCACCAAGCTTTGCCTTTTCACTCGGGCTCCCGTGTCATGCTGAGGTGTCTTTCTGGGTTTTTTTAGCGATTCCTGCTTTTCCCTGTGATCACAACACCAGAAACTTCCACAGTGGAATCCCAGGGCACGGAATAATCCAGCCCTGGGCTGAGTGGGGACCAACAGCTGAATTACTGGCTGCACATCTAACCAGATCAAATGTAACAAAGCCAATTCAATGTAATACTAGGACACATCACAAATGGTATCCCCACATTCAGAATTTCTGCTGTTTGGTTGGGATTTTTTTAATTTTTTTTTTTTTTTTTTTTTTACAAAGAGGACAATATGGGATTGATGAGTCTTGTTATTTTGCCTATAAAGAGATCTTTAATGCTCACAAAAGCCTGCCAAGTGCAGCCATTCAGTTCTGCACCACAGAACCAGATGAGTTTTGCTCGAGTTATAAAACTCATTAATTCAGGATTACACCCCTGCATGCTGTGGAACATATGTAGGGACAGCACCGAGCTGACAATTGGTCAGGCCCTTTTCCAAGCCCCTCTCATGAAGAACGAGGTCCCATTTGGATCAATTACCAGTGAATAGGCATCACACACTGGAAATCGTGCCTTTGTTGCTTAACAGTGCAAAATATCGTTGGTGTGATTGTTTCTGTGAGGTCCTGGTGCCCTGTGGCAGGGATTCAAACGTGATTCCAGCTCCACCTGGCTCTGACCCAAGAGCAGTTCCACATCAGGCCCTCAGGATCCTGATGCTCTCATTCAGCTGCCTGTGCCCAGTGTCTGTGTGGTTTTGGTTCAACACAGGCTGGTACATGCAGGGAAATCCAAACGTTTTTCCAGTGTCAGTGGTGTTCTCCAAAAATTGGCCACATCCCCTGTGCTGTGACACTTTTCAATGGATTTCTCCTTTGTGCTTGATGCTTTAATGTTCTGTATTCCTCAGGGTCATTATGTGACACAATTTCTCCACTTTGGCCCCTGATGTTTTTGAGGCTCTCTGATCATTCTGATTTTAAACCTCTCATTGCAAACAGCCAAAATAACCCAGCTTTTCTCAGAAGTGACTTGCAAGAAATGCCCTCTTCATGCTACATGACATAAACAATTGCTAAAATATGCAGATCAGGAAGACTAATGATGTGTAAGGCTACAATGTTTTAAATGTCTTAATTTAGTTTATATGCTCACCAAAAAAAAAAAAACAACTCCAAACAACTCACTTTCCAAGCCAAGCATCAAAATGTGAGTCTGCTCTAGCTGAGTAATCACCTCTCAGTGATGAATTCTTAAATATTAATTTGCTGGATGCTATTCATCATGTGCCAGAGTGAAGGCAAGGCAGAATCAAGGCTCCAGAAGAGGAGAGAGGATTTTTCCCAGCCAAGGGGCAGAGTTGCCATCCTTCAGGCTGGCATGTCCCCTTGTTCCTGCCATCCATGGATCTGCTCCAGCTTCCCAGGGCAGGGGAGAGGCATTGAGGACATCCCTGAGGTGCTGCTGGCTGGGAGCAGGAGGAGTTAATAAAACTAATAAACCTACAGGTTTATTAGTTTATTTTTGGTGTGCTCCTGGATTATTGCAGCCATTGTGGGGTGCCCAAAGAAATGCTGAGGGGTGGAGCTCTGAACTTTGGGAAGAAGTGCAGTTTATCCTGGAGGAGGGATCAGGGAATGTCTGTGCAGAACAGCTCCTCTGTGATCAGGGTGTGTTTGCAAAATGCCCCAAGTTAAAGATTTGTTAATTCAGCTGAGGGAGCTCAGACACTCAAAGTATTTCAGTTGCCCTATACAAAAACCCTGGCTCACAGACTCTATGAAAAAATCCCAAGCATTTAACACTGGCTCCTGAAATTGGTGTTATTGGTGTCAGATTTAAATGGATCTGAGGTGGTTCCTCATGCCTTTCCTCAAGGAAAACTTCACTCCTTGGACTTCCTCCCTCCCCTGTCCTGTGAGAGAGGCAATCAGTACCTGAGGCAGGAAGGGAAAAGTGATTTATTTCATACACCCTGCAAATAAAAGGAACTGATTTTGGGGGATTTTCTCCTGTGCTGAGCAGTATTGGTTGTGTGGGGGGTATTTTCATGCACAGCTGCTTTCTCTGCTCTGGTTTTGGTTGTGCTGTGGTCACTGGGTTTGGAGATCTCTGACTTGAGGGACAGGGAAACCTCAGGCCTGGTGGGAATTTTTTGTTCTGCTATCAGGAAGTTTTGTACAAGTAGCCTGGTGTGCTTAATAGACAATGCCAGTACACACTGGGCTGGGAAACATAAAGAATTCTGCTTTTGCTGCTTATTGGTGTGGGATTGTTGAGAAGTGATTTCAGCCACTCAGGGCCTCAAGGGTCTAATTAAAGTGACAAGTCTCCACCGAGCCTGTNTGTGCTCCCCATCCCCAGCTGGCGAGTTTGGAGCACATCCTCATTGAAACTGGGTATTTGTAAAAGCAAAGTCCTTTATTGCTTGGTTAGAATCAGTCTCAGGAAGGCCTTGGTGTTACAATTGTGNCGTGCTCCCCATCCCCAGCTGGCAAGTTTGGAGCACGTCCTCATTGAAGCTGGGTAGTTGTAAAGTCCTTTATTGCTTGGTTAGAATCAGTCTCAGGAAGGCCTTGGTGTTACAATTGTGCAGAAAACCTTTAACTCAAACCCTCTTAAGTCCCAAGCAGAAGCAGCAGCCACAGCACCCTTGATGTGTGTTCTGTGAGTGTTTTATCAGTAGCAGCAACAACAGTGGCAGGTGTTTCCCCTGAGTCTCCCCAGCATTCTCTAAGCAGTGCATTTTATTCTATTTTTGGCCAAAACACGGATTTTCTACAGTAGTGCTGAACCTATCCTAAACTAAGATTAATATGTGAAAGAAATTGTAGTTCTTACACAAATTTTGTGTGTATAATTCTATCTGTTCCATCTAGGAATATTTAGATGGCTACATAGTTTTGGTTATGTCTAGAACTTAACTATCTTTGCAGAAGGTAAAGCTGCTGAACATTTAAATAGGTTTTGGGTCCTTTTCTTACAAACTATTTCAGTCTCTTATTTGCTAAGGCACTTAAAAAATCCTCAACTTATTTAAAACTGAACTTGAATTTCTACCTTGTCTGTGTGGATTTATGTGCTTTTGTTTCTTGGAAGGTTCTAACTCAGTCCTCACATCTCAGAGCANGGCAAGTTTGGAGCACGTCCTCATTGAAGCTGGGTAGTTGTAAAGTCCTTTATTGCTTGGTTAGAACCAGTCTCAGGAAGGCCTTGGTGTTACAATTGTGCAGAAAACCTCTAACTCAAACCCTCTTAAGTCCCAAGCAGAAGCAGCAGCCACAGCACTCTTGATGTGTGTTCTGTGAGTGTTTTATCAGTAGCAGCAACAACAGTGGCACTGGTGTTTTCCCTGAGTCTCCCCAGCATTCTCTCAGCAGTGCATTTTATTCTATTTTTGGCCAAAACACTAATTTTCTACAGTAGTGCTGAACCTATCCTAAACTAAGATTAATATGTGAAAGAAATCGTAGTTCTTAAACAAATTTTGTGTGTATAATTCTGTTCCATCTAGGAATGTTTAGCAAGGCTACATTGTTGTGGTTATGTCTAGAACTTAACTATCTTTGAAAAGGTAAAGCTGCTGAACGTTTAAATAGGTTTTGGGTCCTTTTCTTACAAACTATTTCAGTCTCTTATTTAATAAGGCACTTAAAAAAATCCTCAACTTATTTAAAACTGAACTTGAATTTCTACCTTGTCTGTGTGGATTTATGTGCTTTTGTTTCTTGGAAGGTCCTAATTCAGTGCTCACATCTCAGAGCACCCCTGGGCCTGTGTGGATGGGGCCTGGAGGGATTTTCCATCCTGACAGTGAGAGCATCCCAGATTTGTGCCACAAATCCATTATTTCATCAAGGAGTAGCTGATGGAGAAGAAACCACACTCTGAATCATCAGTTCTTCCAAGAGCAAAGTCCTTTAGGAACAAAGATTGCAAAATGAGGCAGCACACCCAGACCTTTCCCATTCTTGGGGTGCTCCCCCAGGGAACCACGTCTCCCAATCCTGCATCACCCCCTTGGGGGAATTGTTCCCTTTTCTTTGGCACAAAATTTTGAAATGATGCTTAATCACACCAAAGAGCTTTCTTTTTTCCTCAGACAAATTGTGTATTTACACACAATTCTCTAATTGCTTGCAACGTGTTGTCTTCCAAGTGTAACACCTGCCTGGGGAGGCTGCTAATTTAGATACAACAAGATAAATGCTGGAGTTGTGTGTTTTGTAAGGAATGCAGAAGAAAGGCAATTTAAAAAAATATAATTAATTAAGATTACATAATAATAGGGATAATTTTTTTTCATATTCCATGGCAGCTTTCCTAGAAAATGATTTGTTTTCCTGCTGAAGAAAGGAACATTTCTGTGAAAATTTGGCCTTGTTAGAGGATAGAAATGAGACAGAAAAATCATGTCTCCTGTTTAAAAATTAGGAGCCTTTAACACGTCTTTAACATGCAGTTTTACAGCCAAAAAAGAGCCTATTTCTTGGCATCTCGTTCTGCTCTCTGCATCATAAACTAGAGGGAATGTTTGGTCCTGAGTGCAAAAATCTTGGTGGAGGTGAAGCTCAGGGAAAGGGCTGAGAAAATAATTTTGATTTTCACTAAGCACATCTTGTGCATTGTCTGAGAGCATTCATAGGAAATAACTGTGTGGGGATGTTGTGGCATTCATTTATTCCTATCATTCCATTTCATTTGTGGCTTTTCTTCCTCCCCAGGATGTAACTTTTCTAAATATCTGCATGTGCTTCACAAATTACTCTACCTTTCCTCCTTTTTGTTGCCTGCAAGATTCTAAATATTTTCAAATTACTTTGTGATTCCTGCCCTCTGCCTCACTCCAAAAGTCTTGAACTCTTGCTACTGTTATTATTGTTATTGAAACTTCATGTTAGTTGGTTATTTCAGCTCTGAAAGTGATATTTTAGAAGCCTCATAACTCTTCCCGTGCTGTTATTAAATCTGGAGGAAGGTGACTCTAATTTCAGCTGCTGCTCTTTTGGTTTTATTGTTGGCTTCTGAGCAGGACTGACAGGTCAGAGGTGAGAGGACTGGAAGCAGAGGCAGTGCAGCAGCAGGGGAATCAGCAAAATCAGAAAGCCTGGCTGAGGCAAGAGAGAAAAAAAACCCCACCAGCCATTCAAATCAGGACAGATATGCAGGAGAAAAACACCCAGTGAGGCCCTGGAGCTCACAGGAAAATCATGTTATCATTGGCTTGGAAACCCCATCAAATGCAGAAGGAATTTATTTAGATAAATTGATAAATATTTAGACAAATAAAATTTGGCAGAAGGAATTTATTTAGATATAGCCTCAGAAAATCCCACCAAGGATCCATTGTGACCCCTGAAGGCTCTGCACCATTTCCCTTTGGGATGCCAGGGATGAGTTCTCTGTCTCAGGAGCCCCTTTCCCTGTGCTCACTGTGACTTTGACACTGCACAGGATCTGGGGGAGGGCTGCTTGCCTGGTCCTTGTGCTGTGAAATGAGCATTTCAAACAGAATATCTGGATTGTTTTCACTGGCCATTCGAGGGTAGCTCAGCTTTGATTCCCATAAAAGCACTTACTGTAATTGTGGGGCCTGGGCCATGGTGCAATGAGCCGTGGCTCTGATGGGCCTGTTGACATCACTGCCCAGCTCTGGTCCTGGCTATGAATTCCATCAGCTCAGAGTGCACCAGCACGAGTCTCAGGCAGCAATCAATACTTCACTAAAGCCCCACTTCATCCATTTCCATCAGTGATTCAAATTTGCTGTGCCAAATCAGGATGTGGACCAGCACTACTTCAGCATTGCTGGAGCTCAGGCAGGGCTCAAGAAACTGCAGCAAAACAGGAACTCTTGCCTGCAGTGAGGAGATTCTAGCCCAAGTTCCACTGGGTTTTCTTGTTGTTCTCTTTCTTTGTTTTATTTGTTTCATCTTTTAGGGATGGCAGTGGTTGTGAAATCAATCAACCCCTCCTCAGCTGCCCCCGTTCCTGGGCTCTGAGACTCTCAGAGTTCAGTGACTCTGAAGAGTTCTTTTGGAAGACCAGCTCTGAGTCTTCCAAAAGAAGAGTTCTGTGGTTATTTCAGTGACTTAAATCTGTGTGGGGAAATGCCTGCTGTGCTCCTGACCCACAGAGGCATCTCTGACTCAAACTGTCCCAGTTATGATGTGATTACTGTGGGCTCTTGGTCTTGTGGTCTGGATGATCCAGGAGGGATGAGATTGCCTGGGACACGACTAAATCCATGTGAACAGAACCACAGCTCTCTGCACACTCTTCAGCAGGATTTGGATCAGTTCCTCAAATAAAAAACACCCTAAAAAACCAAAAAAGGAGTTTCTCCATCTGCATGCAGAGTCCCCATCTCCCAAAGTGTGCAGCACCCCCTGCAAGTATCTGTAAACACTTCAGCACCTTCATTGCTGTGCTGCCTGTCCAGTCCTTCCCAGAAACCCATTCTGATTTCCCATTTCTGCAGGGATGTTTGCTTATCTGCTTTCAACTGCCTTGGCCTTCAGGAAATTGAAACAGAAGGGCTCAGACCCCCTGCCAGAGATTTTTGTTTCACAGTGCTCTGGTGCTCTTTATGGCTGAGTGATGAATACCAATTTAATTATCCTTGGGAGCCCTGGCTGAGCTTTCTTTTGTTAAGTCAGAAGTGTGGAAATGAGTTCCAGCCACTGTTAAAAGAAATTGTTACAGTGCTGCCATAAAAATACAGAATTTCCACTGTACATGGCTTGTTGTACAGCCCTTCTAAATTGAACTCAATTAAGCTGCATGTCTCCTCTGCTGTCAGAGATAGGCAAGTGCTCCAGTCACGTGTGGGATGTGGTGATGCATTAAATCAGGAGATTGGCAATACCTCTGCACCCTGTCCTGAGGTGCCCTTTGCTGGAGCTCCTTTTAAATGAGTGTGAGTGGCTGCAGGTGTAATAAATACATCTCTGTGCTCAGGGCATTTGTTATGGAATGGGACCAAGAGTGTACTGTAATTTTGCTGCTTTAGGTCTCGTGAGCAATGTTTGTGAGCAGGGATGGATTAATGAGAATGATCTCTGCAAAGTTCCTTTTGTGGAACGGGTGAGGAGCCTTGATGTGGACAGGTTTTGGTTGGATTTTGTCTTGCTGTGGGAATATTACAGGCAGCACATGCTTCTGGTGCATTTTCCAGAGATTTCAGTGAAGTTTCATCCCTTAACGTTGGCAGGAAATCTGAGCTTGTTTTGGGAACAGAAAAACAGAGCAAAACATGTAAGAATCTGATGCAAAATTCCTTTAAATTCTCAGTGACCCTACAGGGCACTTCATGAAGGACCAACGTTATCCACAATGTCTGGTTTTGAGTACTTTTCTCTCTCTTATTGCTGCTTCTTTCCCCACACCCCTTAAAATTTACTAAGCAACACAGGTATTGAAATGGTATTTCCTAAGTGATCTGGCTGACAAAATGTCAGTAGACTGTTAAAAAAAACAAAACAAAAAAAAGAAGCCAAAAAAGAGGAAATTTATTTATTTCTCCCTACAGAAGTGGGAGGAGATGAAAAGCCCCATTGTCAGCCACCTCTCAGAGCAATTAAGGAGCAGCAGTGCACTATTCACACTCAGGGCATAATTCAATAAATGCACGCTGCATACTCACATTCCACAACTGGTAATTACACACAGATGCAATCAACAGGTCCTTTTTGAACCTTTTTACAAACCTCACTGAACTGCTAAGAAACCTCAAAAGGGAGCACTCCCACACTCTCTGCTTTAACCCCTAAATCAATTAATAAATAGAAAAGAAACCCCCAGGAAAACGTGTGGACAGAAAGGATTTAGCCAAGGAGGGAATTAAAAATTCGGTGTGATTACAATTATAGATGTCACCTTGTAAAGATGTCACCTTGTAAAGCAGTGCCCATCACTTCCCACGGGGATGTTTGGGGAGGAGGGGAGTTTCCCTGTGATCAGAACATCCCTGTGCCCGAGCTGCTCTGCACTCACAGCACCCAGGGGATGGAAATGGTGATGAGGAGGAGGAGATATGCAAAAGGAGCTTTCCTTCCTCCTCCTCTTGGCTTCAGAGGTGGCACTCAGAAATGCCATGATTTGTCTGAAGTGTGGGAGCAGCATCAGCACCTGTGCAAAGCAAAATATGATTTTCATGTGTTTTAACAGCTGCTGAAACACAACCAACACTTGTGGTTCCAGCCACAGTTTTCCCCTCTGTGCTCTCAGGCAGCATCAAACATGAAATTGTGATTGCAAGACGAGCTGTTTGCTTTTCTGAGTGGTGCAGAGCTCTCAAATCCCTCATGATCAGGAGAAAATGAATGATATAAGAAAATCCTGGTGACCTTGAGCTGACCACGAGGGAATGACCTGGGGGGGAATTCATGCTTTGCTATGGTCTCCCTTCCCATAGTTCTGAAAGTTTGTACCTTCCTTATCCCTTCCCAAAGAGAGCAGGGAATTGTCTCACCCTCCCCTTCATTTGCTGCAAAATTGATAAAAAGTTGTAGCAAATGGGAGCCAGTGGAACACAGATGGATGAGGCACTGGGAGAGGCACCAGCAGCTCTAACACTGATTTATGGGACACGTGGCTTGGGGCCACCTGCACTAAACCACTTGAGCATTGCTCACAGTCTTTAAATTACATCCCCAAAGGATTCCAGCTGAAATGCTGGAGCCACCAGGCTGTGCTTCCTGCTGCTCCCATTCCTCATTGCACCTCAAATTCCCCTCTGCACAAGCTTTAAGAGGACATTTGGAGGGTAGTGTTCATTTTGTGACAATCTTTCCTCCTCTGAAATCCGCATTTCCAGACCCTTTCCAGTCCCTAGAATACAGTTTTTTTTCTGGGAAAACTCACTGGACTACATCTTTAGGAGAAAAGCCCTTGGGGTGATCAATTGGGTGTTGATGGACATCTCATTTCTGAGTTGTGAGTGGGAGCTGTTCCTAGGCCAGGGGCTGGAAATGTTATTTTTCCTAAGCTATAGGTAAGGATGGTGTTAGAAACTCATGGGAAGATGGGATATAATATACCCCAGAAGGATAAGCTGGTACCAATGTAATGATGAGCAGAATTATCACCCTCTGCAAGGCAAAGGGACCAGGTGGCACCAAGTTAAAAATTGTGCTGTGTTTGTAACTGTGTGTAAATTGTTAAACCTGAACCAGGAGCGAGAAGTGCCTCCCTCTCAAAAAAAGGAGATGATTCTGCACCACATGCCATGAAATGGAATTTTCAGGGACTCAGTGAAATTTAGAGTAAAAGCTGCATTACCTCTGTGAAAGGATGGTCCTAAAGGGCAGCAGGGGTGAACTTTGTGCCTGGGCACTCACAGCCTGATCCAGCTTCATTTCATCCTCTCCTATAACTGGGTGTAGTTTTTCTCCACATCTTGAGCTCTCATTTCCCTTTGGAAAGGATTTTGTGCTCAGTGGGTGGAAGGTGCTCATTAAGCACCAAGTATCACTTTGCTCAGCTGATGATTGAGCTGAGGGCCTGGCACAGGTTTTATGGCAGAGCATAAACCAAGGCAGGGAGAGAGAAACAATCCCTGAGTTCAATTAGAAGTGGAGAGAGAAGCAGCTTTGCTGCTGAGCTCCAGGAAATGCTCCTCATTTTGCACCTCTCTGCCCTCAGAGCAAGGACTGGTGTTGTTTTCTTCACATCTAAAATACACCAGCCTCAGGGGCTGCTCCAGCCTCCTTCATCCCAACCACCCCAGGGTGTTCTGAGGCTCTGTGGGGGAATCATTCCCCATGGGGCAGATGGTGGGAATTGCTCCCTGTGAGCAGGACCCTTCTGGGGTGAATGGGGCCATGGGTGGCACAGAATCTCAGTTACCCAGGGGAAAAACTGGGCCCATTGTTCAGAAGCAGCAGGTAAAGGGTTCTTGAGTGTTCTCTGAAGAGACCTTTGCAGGTGTGGCAGGTTTGTGACACCCACCAGAGCAGGCAGAAGGGTGTGAAGCTCCCCAAGGTGTTGGTGGCACATGGTCTGATCCCAAACTGGAACCCCAAGCCAGCTGGAGAGCAAGGACAGTTCCCACTGCTCTGAATTGCTACAGGCCAGGCCCCAAATGTTCTTCTCACAAAACATTCCTGAACTGAGCAGTGATCCTGCTCTCCTCACCCTGCCTGTGTGACCAGCTTTTCATTCGCTGTAGCTCATCCCTACATCTGCACACTCATCCAGCACACTGAGTTCCCTCATTTCACTTTGTTTCCCTGGAAGCAGCCAGCCATGAGCTCACTGATTCAGACTGACTCTTTTGAGGAACCCCCTACCTCTGCTGTCCCTAAATTTGAGGGTCAGTAGTTTTTCCACACCACCATTTCCTCCTCCTCTCCTGCCCTGCTTCTTCTGCTGGGCCAATTTTTCACCAAGGAGAGCTGAGCAGCAGAAAGAACACGAGGCAGCAAAAGCAGAGTGGTTTTTCATGTTTCCCACTGCCATGTGATTTTTTTTTTTTATTTTGCAATGTAGGCACAACGTGTGGCATGCTGTTCTTGAAGCCACTCAGTTGGTGGCTCTCCTCTCTGTGTGTTGTCACCAGCAATCACCAGGGGAAAAGCAATCCCTCCCAGTACTGATCCTTCCTAGGCAAAGGTCATGGAAGCCTGAAGGGGATTATTCATCCCCTTCTACTCAGACACTCATATGGTGAATTTTATTTTTATTAGGATACAAAAATATACTTAAATTTTGCACCATCAGGTGGCTCAGCACTGCACTTTATTCCGTGCCTCTAAATCTGAGCTGTGTTAATCAAAATATTTGCCTTGGAAGTGAACAACCACTTGAGTGGCTCACCTGGGCTGTTCCCTGAAATGCTCCCACGTGGGTTAAATGAAAAGCAGAGCCCCAGGGTCTGATTTGTTACTGCAGACTTTTATTCTTCCCTGCGTGAGGATGGCGAATGCTAATCCTTAACTGGGGACATTTCTCTCAAGTAATCAAGTGGCTTTTTTGCAATCACTGGCACTGGGGCTTGGAGAGGCTCTCCAGGGCTGGCCAGAGCATCAGAGGGAATTGCATCCCCCAGCAGTGCTGGGATTTGCAGCTCTCTGTCTGCAGAGGCACCAGCCTGGCCCCTTGTGAGCATCTCCCCACGTTCCTGCTCCTGCTGGGGGTGCAGAGGTGAAAGCTTAATTTAGTTTAATTTTAAAAGCTTAATTTAAGAGTCCTGAGTGTCTAAAATGCCAGGGTGGGGCAATTCTGTTTCTTTCCATCAGTGACACAGAACCAGAGTCACTCTGGGTTGTGGTGGATTCCACCCTCAGCCTGTGGCATGAGAGGCAGACACATCTGTAGGGATGAAACATTGAATTAATCCCATTTTGGGAATGCACAGCTGCACCAGGCTGGGAGGCAGCAGCTCAGGTTTTCTGGGGTTTTTTCCCCCTGAGAGTCAGTGATAGAGTTTAGAGGAGAGCCAGAGTCAGTGCAGTTGTTCTGCAAGGATGTTTATTCTAAAGCTGATCTCTAAAAGTTCTCTCAGTCCAGTGTGATGTTTGCAGCAGCCAGAGAAGCAGAATCTGCCCCTCCTACAATGGCACCTGGATTTTTATAATCTAAACTACAATTACAATGTTTTTCTCTAAGTACCAATAACTGACCCAGGTCAGACAGTGAAATCTCACCACAACCCAATCAAGAAAAGGCCACCACCCTGCAAAGATGGAGGGGAAGGAGAAGCAGGAAAAGGACAAAAGCACACCCTGATTCCTCCATCATTGCCCCATTCTATCTATACAGTAACATCTAAAAATTCTATTTTTTCCACCCTGTGCGCTGACAAAAATCACACCAATCAAACCCACGTGGGCTTCTTTTCCTCTTTTAACCATGGCAGTGTTTTCCAGGGTGTTAAATCAAAGGAATTGGGATTTTTGGCTCTTTTAGCTCTGTCCCGAGACCCCCAGGGTCCCAAACCTCCAGAGACCCCCAAAGGGGTAACCTGGTTTCCCACAGGCAGAGCCTGAAAAATCCTAATTTCAGTGCAGGGATTTCAAACCAGCCCTCAGACACTCTGGCCAGGCCTCCTGGAGAACTCCCTCCCAGGAGGAGGTGCTGCCATGGGAACAGCACAAGGAGCCCTTTAACATTCCGTGCATTGAGCAGCCTCGCTATCAATATGCTTTTAGCATGGCAGCATTTGCTGAGCTTAATGATTAAAGATGCAAAAGTGCAGTTCAGTCCTGTACTCCCCAATGAAAATTAGACCCTCCAGAGATTATGGATAAATGACTACATATCCCAGAAAGTAATTTGAGCAAGTTCCAGATCACTGACCAGAGGAAAACTCGAGTGCTGAACACAAAGACGTGTTTGCAGCCATGAACACTATCTGACAGGGTAACTAGATTATGTCAGATTCTGCTCACAGGCAACTGGAAATAAATAAACCTGAAAAATTACTTCACAGTGTGTGACTGTAGGTGGTGAAAAATACCACTCCTGGAGAATTATGATCCAAACCAGAATTAACTTCATGTTCCTAATCTGCTCTCAAGGCTTTTCTTTTTTTTTGTCTTTAAAATAATAATAATAATAATAATAATAATAATAAAAGGGCTACAACCTTAATATTTCTTACATGTCAGCTCAGACCCCCTTGGGTTAATACATTCCACAGTCTTGTTGTTTACTTCTCATTAAGCTAAATGTTTTATGCAAATCATCTGACATAAAGCCAGACGACCAATCTAGAAAGGCTGTAATTCCATCTGATGAGTTCATTCAACTGAAATCTGTACTTAATTTCCATAATTATACTACCCTATTCTCATAATGTGAACTGATTGCTGCAAAAACACAAAATAACTGAAATGCATTCAGATTTAAAATATGAAAATGATACGTCCCTTTGGGCACAAGAGTTATGTTTTACAAACAGTTTCTCTATTTTCTTTATTTTCTCCAACAAAATATCTCTTTATTTAAGGCTTTGCCAGCCTCATTTAAAGACTATTAAAATGATAAGAGCCATTTCTACTGCAGTGTTGCTTTGCTAGTTAAAAAAAAAGAAAAGAAAATTAAAAATAAGAAAAAGGCAGAGGAAAAGAGAAGAAAATAAAGAAAATAGGGGGGAAAAAAAACCCACACCAGGGCATTAATAATTATATTAATGGATTCTGCTCAAAGCATGAAGATTGCTGTCTTGTCATGGAGCTTAAGCTCAGAACAAACTGGCTGTGCTCTTGCTGACAAGTCTAAGCACCTTCTTAATTATAGAATCAGACAAATGGAGCTGCACCAATCGGGCAGGAAAAGACCCAGCCTGGCTTGAAGGAGCTGCCAAGGGCCTGAAGTTCCCTTGGGAAGCTCAGACCTTGCAAAGCCAGGCTCAAATGTCTCCTTTGGGTGCTCAGAAGCAGGAAGGAAAGCTGTGTTCCAGCTTTGGGTCGGGTTTATGGGGATATTTGGGGGAATCTGGTTTATAAACAGTGATAATTTTCATCATGCCCCTTCCTTCATTGGCAGTGGCTCCCTGGGATTTACCTGAATCAATCTCAGCCTTTTATTTGCAACAATGTTCACCAAATACGTATTTTTTGTTTATATCCCTCCCCCCGCCTTTTCCTGCCACTCCAAATTACAATAATTCAGATGAGTTTATGTTACACAACATTTCCAGGGATTTGCACTCCAGTTGAGCAGAATAAACCATTAATAATATTTTCATTGTGGTTACAGGTACTACCATTTCAATTCACCACTTCAATTTACCACACAAATTTTATTTTTATCTTGAATTTTCTCCTAATGAGCTGTCTGTGTGCCCCCCAGAGCTGCTGGATTGTGATGTGGGGAGTGCAGGGGATGGAGCTGCTGGGGTCCCTCTCTTGCCACCACAGCTCTTCTCCTTCCAGTCCTGCTCCCACCTGGCTGCTCTGCCTGCAAATGCTCATTTCTTGTTTATTTAAGTGCCTATTTAAAGTAATATCCAACATACAATAACAAAGAACGTGGTTCTTGTCTGCAGATCTTCTAAATATCAGGCACTGGGAGTTGAATAATCATCAAGGAAATGCCTCAGAGGAGGATTTTCAGATTTTCACAAAGTTCTGCCTCTTTACAGTCCAACAGGGCTTTAAACCCATCCCTTAAAAAGGAGTTTTTAATGTTGTTTGCACCAGGTGGAACCAAAATAGGATGAAATGAAGGACTAAAGAGAGACTTGGGGGTTAGAGGGGTACCATTATATAGCGGGGAAATATTTACTAGGAAAATATTTATGAACATCTGTAAATATTATTGCATTTTATGTGAAGCTCCTCTGGTAAGAGCTCAGTGTTTCTCCAGGCTGAAGGGAAATTCATTGGTAGAATCTCTGAGAAGGGGATCAGGGTGGAGAAGGAGGAGGGAAAAGGGATTAAATTGAGGTGTGTGGGTGGAAATCTCCTTTGCAGCCTTACATCAATTTTACAAACCCACAAATTAATGGAAGTGACTCAGGACAGCTTAAACCATTGGAAGGTTTTACTCACTCCTGGTCTGAAAGGTTTCAATGAAAATACACTCTGAATGCTGGCTCAGTAATTGGAATTCATGTACTGGCTACCAATTGAATGCCTAATCAGAATCTATTACTGCAGCTCCTCCTAACAAAAAAAAATCCATGTTCTGGAGTGTAATTCCACTCAAATTATCTGCCTCATCCAGAGATTCAGCCCCCCTCATCTTCAGAGGAACAATTGTGCAGAGCAAATATTGGCACATCCTGTGCACATCAAGCTGCCATCTCCATTGTTCTGGGCTTTGCATTACACTTGGAAAATAAACTCGGTTTTAATTTCTCTCCAAACATCACATGATAATCCCTGCATGTTTGCTTTGCAAAGATGCTGCCTAATTAGCAGACTTCTAATTAAGCTCCTAAGCAAAGTGGTTATGTCAGGTGCCCATTTCAAGCCTTAGAACCTTTGGAACTCCCAGAATTTCTCATGGACACCAGTGACATTCCCATTTGCACGAAGCAAGAGGTGTTTTAAAGCTCCTTAAGTTCACTTGCTTCTGCCTAATGGATTTAGGAGCAGGCCTTGCAGGGCTGAGCCTGGAGAAGCCTGAGCAGGTTAAGCCTCCCAAGATCCTTGGGATCATCACCAGGGTGCAAATGGACACAACCAACCCTACACACAGGACTTCAAAGCTCATTGTACCAGGTGAAATCAAACACTTGCCCAAAAGCCGCTGTGCTGTGAGCTCAAGGATGAAATGGGAATTAGGAATGATCCTGGTTTTTTCTGCTGCACCAGGAGTGGTGCCCTGAGCCTGGCTGTGCTCAGCAGAGGGGGGATCAGGCTCTGCTGAAGCTCTGCTGACACATCCTGGTGCTGCAGTCCCTGTGCCAATGCCTAATCCTGCTCCTTCCCCCTGCCTCTCCCTGGAGCAGCTCCCCAGCAGCTCCCCAGGGTCACAGCCCCCTCTCCCTGCCCTGCCTGCAGCTGAACACGAGGCTGCTTTGTGCAGGGAGAAGGAATAAACCCATTATCTGCTCAGTCCCACTGCTGACAGCGTGGCCAGGAATAATGAGAGCAGAATTTGGTTGTTAATCCTTCGTGTGCAATTAATTTCCCTCTCGAGTACATGCTCGGTTCCTCCTTGAGCCCGTGTAAATTGCTGGCATCTGTAGCATCCTTCTGCAACTGTTCCCCAGCCCTGTGCTGGGAGGAATTCCCTCTTTCCAGGGGTTTGGGATGTGCTCCTGGATGTTCATTCCAGGTCCCTGCTTTCCCATGGATGCAGCAGTGAGCAGCTAGTGAGGAGTTATTGCCCCTCCATCCTTTCAAATCTGTCACATCCCACCAAATTATTCTGTTCCTAGGCTGAGCAGTCCCAGCTTACTCTATTTTTGCTTTTATGGAGAGTTATTAGACAGCCTGGTTTCCACTTTCTGAATATTCTCCACTTGTGATATATTTCTTTTGAGGTGAGAGAACCATCCCTGTGCCCAATATCCAAAATCTTTCTGTAATGTGGTGCACAGGATTGTGGCTTCCCTTCCCTCAGGGCTGAGATATTCAGGTCTCTGGGATGTCCCTCTCAAGGTCTTTTGGACTTGCTTTGGCTTCTAAACCATCCTTCCTATTTTTCCTCTATTTCTCTGCCTCTTGTAGGCAACCCAAGAATATTTCAGAAATACTGATTTTTCTCTTTACACCATTTGGCTGCATGCTTTTTGTGGTGTGTGCCTTCTGCAAAATAATTCTTATCCAGAGGAATCATAAAATAATTAGAGCCAGCACTTCCCATCTTTTGGAATTGCTGAGGAACGTGGTGACTTGGAAGCCAATTGTGTCTCTGTGGCTTTCCCTGTTCTTTTTATTCATTAAAGGGCAAAAAAAAAAAAAAAATGAAAACATGAAATCTGAAACTTTGCTATCAATATGAACCTTGGATCTCTCTCTGTTGTTACCCAGTCCTTGTTAGGGATGAAATCCAAAACTCATCTAAATTCCAGCTCATCTCAATTTGCAACACCAATAGCAGATGGATTGTGGGAACATTCTGCTTCATTTTAATTGCTGGTTCCTGGAAATTCAGCTGCCACTGGGAGCAACAGTTGTGGCCCCAGAAGGAAAACAGGAATTATTCCCTCCTTTTGAGGTGTCCCCTCCAGATGAGCTCTGTTCTGGCTCTCAGTGAGCCTTCCCTCCCTTTTGTGCAGCAACGTTCACCTCTGAGGCTGTAATGAGCAAAGTTAAAGTTAAAAACAAAATTGTTAAAGCCAGGAATATTTCACTTTGATCCTTTGAAGGGCTGACAAGCTCCCTGCATAATGGGAATGGCTTGGGCAATCAACCTCAGCAGGAGCTTATTTTCTGCTTCCAGTTCATTTATAATCCATACAATATTTCACTGCTCTTCCACTAAGGATCTGCCTTCAGTTTTATATATATTTTATATGGACTTTACATTATGGCTCCTTAGATGAGAGCCTTAATGTGAGATCATGCATACATTACCCACACACAAATAAATTATACATGTTCTATTAATTCTCCTTTTCCTTCCTCACCTCTCATGTACAAAATGAGTGACAAAAATGTGTGTTCAATGCCTGCTTTGGGTATTCCCACTTTTCTGGTAGGTGACTTACCTCTGTTTGTTGGACTAGAGTGGAGATTAAAATTGGAAAAGATATTTTCATTATTTGTCTGCTTTGGAAGAGAAATCAAAGAGAATGAACTGATGGCTGCATCAATGGAGACACAGATTTAGTGTTGACTTGCAGGAGAGACTTGATTGGGAAGAGGGAATGATTTGGGTTGGGAGCTTACATTTATGATGGATTATAAACCACAGTGATTTACTGTTTCATGCAGGGGGAAGAACTGTGGCACTTCTAAGCTTTGATTCAGGGAAGGGATGAAATATTCACAGAGCTCTCAGCTCACAAGTGGCCTGTGTTATTCCAATAAAAGTCCCCACAGGTTGTAAGTCAGGCACCAGCCTCGGCAGCAGGCAGGGCTTTGTGGCAACCTGACTTTTTAATGGGAATTAAGGATGCTGAAGTGAATCATCTGTTCAATGGCTGGCTAATTAAGAACCCTGTTTCTGAACACAACATTCTGGAGGACTTTGAGGTTTGCTGCAAAAAGAGTGGCAGAAGCAGCTTGGAGCTGTGATGAGCTGTAAGCAAAATAGTGAGAATTTTGGGTTTTTTCCTGCTGCTCAGGGAGAAAATGAAAGAGGTAACAACCCACAGGTTCCAGGTCAGCATTTCCTGCCAGAGCAATCCTCCCTCAGCAATAATTGTGGCCATCATGAAATATGATAAGTGCAGGATGACTGACTCTCCCTGGTGGATGCATTTCAGGGTGTTAAATCGAATTCCTAAGGGAAGTGCAGCTACACTGCAAAATATTTATCTTCTCAGTGCACGTGCTGGGGTTTGGATCAAGTACTCTGGGGAAAATAGCATGATTTTTGAGGAAAATAGCATGATTTTGGTGCCTCACTCAGCTGTGGCTGGACTGAAAGCTGGTAGAACACTTTCCATTCTCCACTCCCACCATCCCTCTAGAGATCTTGTTTAAATTGTGAAAATAACTCCCATCAAAATGGAGCTCAGTCCTTCTCCAGGCTTCATTCCTTGTGAATCTCCCACCAAGCAATTTTAATCACAGTCACCAACCTGAGGGTAATTTTAACAGAAGGCACATTTGTAACTGTCTGTGTTCATTCCAAAAACCTCGATCTGGGTGTTAAATTTGGGGAAACACAAACATGCAATAAATTCCATGCATGAAACAATTTATATTCTTCATCCTGAATGTTTGTCAGTGAACACCCAGCCAATAACTATTCAAATGGATTTATTGGAGCTGAAATAACGTCAGAAACTCAGGAGCTGTTCATGTGCAATTCAGCACGAGGAAAGAGGTGAAATAATGTGCAATTGTAGCTTGAGATTTCTATACCAAGAGCTGGTATAGAAATTCAGCCTGGCTCTCTCTCATTTTCTCTGTCTCCCTCCATTAGTAGCAGGAGGGTGATTCCTTTCTGGAGAGATTTTCCTCAGTGCCACAGAGCTGAATGTGTGTGATAATAAGTTGATAAGAGATCAAACTGACTCCTCAGATCCCATTCCTCAGTGTTCCAACTCATCTGAGTCGTGTGCCTGGTGTAAGAAAACTCATTTTCACTCTGTGCCTCTGGAGAGGGCTTGGATCACCATGGGAGAGGAAATCCAGATCAGTGAGGTCTCTCCAGGGGTACCTCAGTGGCTGTTTGCCATCTCATTTCCAGCCCCAGCTGTGACTCAGAAGGGCAGGAGGGTGTTTTGAGGGAACAGGTTCTGCTCTGTTAATGCTCCCCCTGATGCCTCTGGGGTGTGCACGGCCAGGGTGGTGCTGGAGGCTCAAACCAGCCCANTCTCCCCCTGATGTCTTTGGGTTGTGCTGGAGGCTCAAACCAGCCCAGTTCAGGGAGTTTCAAACACAAATTTCACTCCTTTTTGGCTGGGGCACCCACAGCAGACCAACACTCACCTCCTGTTCCTGGGCATCTCCTCCAAGGGCACTGCCTCCAGAGGTTTTGGGAATAAGCTCACACAATGGTTATGGAAATGGAGAAAAAACCCTGCATTTCTATGAAGAATGCTGCAGGTAGAAAATGCATTTCCTCCTTGCAGTGCCATTCAGGTGAGAAAATGCTCTCCCAGCACATTCCATGGTCCAGAGAACAGCACGATGCAGCCTGTGCTCTGCATCCCTCCTGCTCCTCCATCCTCCTCCTCCCTGACCCCGTTACCTGGGTGGCAGCACTCTGGAAAACCTGCAGCCTGATAGAAACAGGCTGCACTTCTTCCAGTGAGCATTCCTTTCCAGCAGAGCTGCTGAACACCTTTCTTTTCCTTTCCCCTTGTGCAGCAGCAGCTCCAATGTCTGTTCACATCTGGCCCTCATGTATGAAGGCCCCTCTCCTTGCCAGTTAATTGTATTCCCTTAAATGCTCTCTTAAAAGAATAACACTCAATAAGGGCCATGAAACAACCTGGTGTCAAACACAGCATTTTTAGTGGCTTTTATTCCCAGCTGTGGGGTGGAGCCTGTTGCAGATGAGTGGATTGGACACACCAAGGTACGAGCAAACCTCTTTATTTCCTTAAATTTCTACAACAAGCACGCATAAATCAATTCTTAAATGCTCCACTTCTCCTCCCAAAAATGTCAAGATAGATGTCATGTAGCCCTGAGCAACTTTTTTGGGTGTTCCACGAATTGAAATTCAGATCCGTGGTGAGCTGTGAAAAGCTTTTGTGCTGCCTCCCTTTTGAAGCTGAAAAAAAGGAAGGGGACCTGGGACAGTCTGCTCTTGGATTTAGTGTCCAACAGCAAGAT
>VWYE01013408.1:0-37751 GCA_013398995.1 Alaudala cheleensis
GAGCTCCAGGGGTTGGAGGTATTTGGGAATGGCAGCTGGAATGCAGTGACCTCAAGGAACCTTCTCTTCTCCTTCCCTGTAAAAAGCATCAGCAACAAACCCAAAAAAAAAAGCCACCTCAGCAGTTTCCCCTCTTTATCTAAAACGTTCCATCAGCCCCAGCAGAAGTGATTTATTTCTTTTTTCATTTTAATTCCATGCAGCTGCTGTGATATTAGCAGGAAATACACGTGGAACAAGCCATTAGCATCTGTAAGAGTGGCCATTGACTTCAGCAGGAGTTACACAGAGTTCTAAAGCAGCCTCGTGGTGCTTTGTGAGGTGATCGTGGGGCTGTTTGAGGACATCAACGTGCACAGAAATGCTGACAATATTTGGGTTTTGTGGCTGTGGAAGGAGATAAGTACTGAGGAATTATTTTAAAAAAAAATAAATCAAAGAGGTCTTGTAGGATGGCACCACTCTGGGTGTTTTGAGACAATGAGGAGGGATTAAAATATAAAATTGATCTGTCTTTAAGAAGGTTTTTGCCTGAGTGATCAGTCTGTGCAGGGACTTGTCCCCCGTGAATAACATTCCTCTTTCTGGTGGAACTCACAGATCTATTCTAGAAGCCTGCTCCTGTTTGATAACCGAATTTCCCAGGCTGAAGTGGTGGATGTTTGATGCTCCACGGGGTTTGGCACAGTTTTGGCACTGCCCAGTGCCAGCTGCCAGCCTCACCTTGTGGCCAGCCCTGCTGGGAGCAGCCCCTGCTGAGGGATGGGGGGATGGATCCATCCTTGTCCCCGCAGCAATCCTCCAGCAGATGGCCGGGATGAATGGGATTAGTCACTCAGAACAAAGAGCTCTGATGAGTCGAGGGTTTTTATTTGCTCAGGCGTGGATGGAAACGCCACCAGTTGTGGGATCCTGAGTGTTGTCAGCTCAGGAAGAACAAACTGAGGCTGTAATTTTGCTGGGGAGAGGAGTGAAAAGGAGCGTTGATTACGATAATGCTGTGGGGATCCTGGTGTTCCTGCTGCAGGTCAGAGAGAGACAGAGCCCTCTGAGTCAGGATCTGAATCCCACAGGGTGTAAAAAGCTTAAAAATCACCCATTCCATGGGCAGGGACACCTTCCACTGTTCCAGGCTGCTCCAACCTGGCCTTGGACACTTCCAGGGATCCAGGGGCAGCATCAGATTCTCTGGGAATCCTATTCCAGGGCCAATCCCACCCTCCAAGGGAACAATTCCCTCCCAAAATCCCATCCAAGCCTGTCAGTCTGAAGCCATTCCCCCTTGTCACTGCAGGTCCTTGTCATGATGTTCCATCATCCCTTAACAAGGGTGTCACACAGTGCCAGGCTGCACCAGAGAGAGAATTCCTGTTCCTAAATGACAGCCAGCCCTGTTGTGTGACAGATGGACAGGTGACAGCACAACCCCAGTGTCCCCAGCACCCTCCCTTTGTGCACTGGGACTGTTCCCCACTCTAAAAACTCTTCTGTGGTGTTTCAAGAGCATTGCAGAGCTGTTTTAAGCAGAGGATTTGTTTGACTGCTATTGATTTTTTTCTTTTTTATTTTGGTTTTTTTTTTTTGCTACTTTTAAGCTTTGGGAACTGGTTTGATACCAGTGGTTTGGCTTTTGTTGGGTGTTTTTTGGAATGTCTGTAAAATTGCAGGGTGTTTTCCCAAGCTTAATGAAGTTTAATTAAAAATGGGGAAAAAGGTATCTGGGATAGGACTTTGAGACAGAACACACTGGAGGTTTAAGCTGTAAAAACCAGTTGTGCTTTTGCCTTTTGCAGATTTTTATAGCAATGGGTAAAAAGTGATTCTCACTTTGAGTGCCCAGAGAAGCTGTGGCTGCCCCTGGAATGTCCCAGGCCAGGCTGGACAGGGCTTGGAGCAGCCTGGGATAGTGGAAGGTGTCCCTGCCATGGCAGGGAGTTAAAAAATTATCTTATGTCCCTTCTAACCCAAACAATTGTGTGATTCTGTGCATCTTTTGAATATAAATTGGGACAAATGTGCTCAGTGGGAAGCCTGGGCTAAAATCCTGATAAATACATTATTTCAAAATCACGTTCTGATTTTATTTTTTTTATTTTTTTCTTCCCAGAAGGAAAATTAAAATTGCTCCTGTCCCCAGGCCCTTCCCCACTTTGTCCCTGGGTACCTCAGTGCCATCAGGCTGTCTGGCCTCTCATTAGGCAGCTCCAGTGATGAAGTCAGTGAGCACGGCAGAGGGTTGGGTGCCACTTGTGAAGTGCCAATCAATGCTTGGATTGACATATTCTGGCATTTCTTTCAAGTCTGGAGACAGATGATCTGAGGAGTTGGTTGCAGAATGATATTTTTCCCTCCTCCTCCTCCCCTGTAAAGCTAAAGCCCAGAAATGTCTAAATTAGAAGTTCAGGTTTGGGTGGTTTTCTTTAGGTTGTGTTTTTTGTTTATTTGGCTTTTGTTTTGGGGTGTGTGTTTGAGGTTTTTTTGTTGTTGTTATTTTTGTTTGTTGGGGTTTTTTTGCATTATCAAGTGTCTATAAAGGATTTTTGGGTCTCACTTTAATATTATGATGCATTCTCCATATTGGCTTTAATGAGTTTATTAAAAGACACATTGCTGAAATCCACAGAGCAGGATTTTTAGAGGAGGCTGTTTGATGTGAAGTGTCAGGGAGTTTTCTCCCAGGTTATTCCCTATTCTTTACCACAGCCATTATTTTCATGGAATCACAGAATCACCTGAGCTGGAAGGGATCATCCAGCCCTGCACAGACACCCCAAAAATCCCACCCTGGGCATTCCTGGGGGTGTTGTCCAAACTCCTCTGGAGCTCTGGTTGCCATTCCCTGAGGAGCAACTTTTAGAAGACAAATATATAATATGTATATATTTTGTATATATAATACATTTCTAATACTCAGCTCAAACAACTTCTGCTTGTTCCTCCTGACTTGCCTTTGTTTTCCAGCCTGGAGGTGAGGGCACTGTGCATTAATACCGAGTTTAAATCCCCTGTGTCACTCCAGCTTTGTTAAACCGGTGTGTTTACATTTCCTACCCATCCCCAGGTGATTTATGTGACCCTCAGGGGATGGGTGGTGTGTCATGGTGCTGCTCTGATTAGATCCTGAATCCCACCAGGCTGCCCCTGATCCTGCACGGGATGCTCAGGAAATAAAGCATAAGAGCCTGATGAAGGCAGTAAGAAATACGAGTTCTCCTTGTCCCCAGCACAGGAGCTGCTGTCACTGAAAGCTGTGGAGGTGTGAGCCACACACAGAAATCTCCCAAATCCTGGGGAAATGTCCATGGGCAGCCCTGGAACCTCAGAGGGAGCCCAGAGCTCCTGGGGGAGTTTGGTCCTTTCACTTCAGCCTGGCCCTGCAGAGGCAGTTGGGATTAATCTGCTGTGATGCTTCAGGAACAAGGGGATTATTGCAGAATGGCAATGAAAGGCTCTTTTCTATGGCAGGCCCGGGTTAAACAAAAGGGACAGGAAAGCCTGGAATGTTAGTGATGTGTTCTGTTTAATTGTGCTTTAATTGAGCTGCACTCTGCAGTCACTTCAGGACTCTTCAGGTTATGTTTGTAAATAGTAACAGTCTTGAAATTCTGCAGTATTAGTGGTATGTTCTGTTTAATTGTGTTTTAAATGAGCTGCACTCTTCAGTCACTTCAGGACTAATTAATATATCTTTATTATATAATATATAATATTTTATATATATAATACCAGTTTTGAAATAAGCACAGTAGTTCCTCTCAGAGTATTAAATGTAAATGTGGTGTTTGGCTCATTTGGAACATTTACCTGGTCACACTGTCTCCAAATGTGATTTGGAATATTGATGCCAATAACCTTTCTGAACTATAAAGTTGTTTTCATTTGTTTTTGTTAAGAGGCTTAACTGCTGGCAAGTTTAAGGTATGAACCTCTGGCATCAAAGAATGTAAAAACCCTCTTTGCTAAAGGATGATTATAAAGGCCAAAAGGGATTTAAAAGTTGGTTTTCTCCAGAATTATGGGAGCCCAATGTCTGAAATAATTTCCCATTGTTTGCTTAGAAAGGAGAAGAAACTTTAATGTTCATTGCACCAAATGATAAATGCACAATCCTCTCTGACATCTCCAGGGAGTTGTAGAGGAGGAAAAGGTGTGGGGTGCTGAAATTTGGGGTTGGGGGCAGCAGCTCCTGAAGCTCTTCCACATCTCATTATTGGCCCAAGATCTTCTCCCAGCCATGGGCAGGGGGTTTCAGATCCGAGCAGGAATTGATCCCATGCTCTAAATCTGATCAGGACTCCCTGAACCCCTGGCTGAGCTCAGATCCCTCAGCTTCCCCTTGCTCCATGTGCAGTCCTCACACAGACCCTGCACAAAAACCTTCATTCCAGGAGGGATGGGGGGGAATGGGGAAGGTTTGGGGAGGGAATTGGGGGGATTTCAGGAGGGAATGGGGGGATTTGAGGAGGGAAGGAGTTCTTGCACCATCTGATCTTTGCCCTTGGCTCTGTCTGGCTCCAGGCAGCTGCTGGAGCTGGGGCTGGCAGTACAAACTCACTTGTGTGATTTTTGACTCGTGATTGACTCATTTGTGATTCTGAGCATGCCAGGGGCTCTCCTGCCTGCAGCCTTTGAGCACAGAAGGAAGTTCAAGGTGAGGATTCAGCTGCAGAGGGAAGATTTCACTCTTTCAAACCCAATCAGCTGTACCCACTCACCTGGATTATTGCACACACCACAAATGCTGAGGCTTCTGTTATTCCCACTGCAGGATGAAGGTGTTCCCATGAACACTTTATCCTCCATGGGGCTCCCTGAGAGGCTCTCAGCTGACAGGAATTGATGCTGAAGCTTCTACTTCTCCTAAAAGTCATGGAGGCCTTTAGCCCCAGGCCAGGGATCAGAGAAAACCAACACTGAATCAAAGCTGACAGGTGAGAAGAAATAATTTTCCCTTCTCCACATCCATAGGAATCCTCTGTAGAAGTGAATTCACTGAATGCCACCAGTCAGACTTTGTTTCCTCAAAAGCCTTGTTCAGAGCCTGCACAATGCTGTTCAAAACCTTCTTCCTGCTTGCCCATCAGCTATGGTAATTTATTGTTATTTACCATAATGTAATTCCAACTCCAATTAGCTTATAATTAATAAGCACTTGACATTTCCAGACTACTTCAGCATTAATCCTCTCAACGCTCCTCTTAAGTAGTTGTTGTTGGTAAAGATGAGAGAACCAATTTTCAGATTATTCCTATTGACTGCAATGAAATCTGTCACAAGGGGGAGAAGAGAGAAGAGGCAGTGAGTGAAATCCCATCTCAGGAGTTGGAGCAGTGGAATTCAGTGGTTTGAGGGTGTTGCTGGAGCTGGAGCAGCAGGGAGAGGCAGTGCAGGGTGAGTTTGGGATGGGAGGTGGCAGAGGGAATTCCAGGGGTTGCCTGTGCTGTGCAGGACTCGTGGTTTGGGGTTTCCAAAACCTGGCTGGGAGAGGGAACCAGTGGGGCTTTCTTTTGGGCTTGGTTGGAGAAACCTCATGGGACCTTCTCCTCCTGAGAGCCCAAACCCAGAACAAAGCTCTGACAGCTCCTGTGTGCATCCCTGGGCTCTCCCCAGACCCACAGCACATCCCACACGGATATGTGGGAGTTGGGGGACAATATTGGGAAGAACTTTATTTAAAAATTTTTAATATAGATTTAAGAGGCATCCATCACTTCTGGGCTTTTGCTGCCTCCTCTTTCTCATTCCTGGTGTCTTTTGGGTCTCTCCAAGACAGAGAGGGTGCCCAGCCCCTTTGTCACACCCAAACTCCTGCTCCTCCTTCCATTGTCCCATTCTCTTCTTTCCCACCATGAAACACCCTGGGATCACATCTCTTTTCTCAAAGGAAAGCCCAAACCACACAAATAATTGCACATTTTAACTGAAGTGGGTAATTTCCCAATTTTTTTTGGTCAGCCTGCAATGAACAAATCAGTTTTTCACAGAGCCTTAACTTGAGAGACCAATTCATCACTTAGACATAATGAGAGGGAAAAAAAAATCCCTCTAATAAATCAATTTTAACGGGTCAAAACTGTAATCCTTTCACTTTTTCAGTCCCTGGAGACTCCCAGAGCAGCTTCTGTTTAAAAAACAAACAAGCAGCTCACTATTGACTTCAGTCAGGATTAGATAAGACACAATCTATGCACGAGCAAGGAAATTCTTGCAGGAGATGTAGAATATAAGACAAGTGGATTATCAGCCATGCAGAGTTATTTATTTCTCCCTTGAAATAAAAGCAGATTAGCAATGGCAGCTTCCCAGTCAATAACTGGAGTTTAACTTTCTCCCAAAGTTCACTCAGAAAACCTGTCAGAGATTGTTTTTGCTGTTGTGCCAAAATGTGAAAGCAGCAGGATTTGGTTTGTAGAAAAGCAATGTTTTTATCTTTATTTTGTAGGACTTTTATTATTTGGATCCTTTGGAATAATAGATGCTTAATTTATGAATTTTAGCTGAAATCCATAGATTTCATAGGGGTTTGGATGTAATTCTTTCACATGAAGAACCCCAAATGTGTGGCATATTAAATCATCTTCAAAAATCTCAATTAGAACAATTTGAGTATTAAGTTTTAATAAGAAATCCACTAAATTTGGAGTACACATGTTTATAGAACCTAAAGGTGAGTTTAATGCCTGGTCAGTTATTGCTTCAAGCACTTTGGATGTGGAGAGCTTCAATTACAAAATAAATAAGTCCTGAATCTGTTAACAAAAGAAAGTTTAAAAAATTTCTTCCTGGAGCCCTAAAATTGGAGTTCTTTTATTGTGACTGAGTCTCTCATTGCTGATTTATCTTCTTTTTACCTGAAGTGACTTAAAAACAACAGCAAGAACAACATCAGCAAAAAAACCCAAAACAAACAAACAAAAACCCAGTTCAGAAAAAGACTAAAACAAAAAACAAAAAAGGAAGTTAAAGATGTGTTTGCAAAGTTTGACTTTCTACAGTAGCACTTTTTAAAACTCCAGATGAGTAATGAGCTGAAGGTCTAAGTGGAAGCTGCTAGAACAGTAAATAAATTAAACAAGCTCGAGTTCTTTAATTGTTGAATCTTCTCTCTTTTTTTCTTTCCTTGGTTCACTAAATCACTTTTTGTGGCTGGGAAAGATGCAGACATTTACATCCTCTCCCAAAAATAAGCAGGAGTTAAAGCAGGAATGACATTTCCTTTGGTCCTTTCCCCCTTTTCCCTCTCTTTGCAGTCAGATCTGATGAAATAATGTGAAATGCTGATTTGTGAGAGCCCTCAGCCTATCTGAGGAAAAACAAGAAAGAAGTAAAATAATGGATGGCATTGATTAATTGATTAATTGATTATTGTAACTCTTGCTTTGCTCTGTTTTGGTCACAAGAAATTGTTTCAAAAGAAAAGAGGCTGCAAAAAACCCTCCCTCAGAGCCCTTGGGGTGGGACACACAAATAATTCCATGGAATGAGCTCAGATTTACCAGGGCTGCTCCTGAATTTCCTGACAAGGTCACATTGGGAAGTTTCATAAAAATTTCAGGCTGCTGTGTGACTTCCCCATGTTTAATTCATCTTTGCTCTCCTGCATTTCTTTTCTTTATGCCGGGTCCTAAACCTTTCAACTGATATTATAAAATCTGGGCTGAAATGAGTGTTCTGAGGTGGGAGCCAATGAGGGCTTGTGGCTGAGATTTGGAAAGATCAGCATTTAATAGTTGTGCCCATTATCAGCTTTGATGTGGGAAGGATAAAGCTGTTTTCCTCAGTGGGCATTAGGTCCAGCTTAATGCAACACAGCAGGAGCCTTAAAATGGCACAAGAGGTCAGGGAAAAACTTTTAAAAAATACAAATTTTGAGTTAATTCACACTGTAAAATGCTGGAGAATTCCAGGGTATTTCCAGCTGCCTCTTTCTGCTCACCTGAAGCCAGAGGGATGCCTCCAGTGCACTGGAATCTGTATTTTCCAAATATTAGATGTATTAAATAAGCCAATGACTCAGAGAAATCCTGATATTGCTTACCCAGCTGTGCTTGCTTGATTTCCTCCTTCCCACATGATGCGTTGCCAAAAGTTCTGTCTCACCAGGCTGGAGAGGCTGTAAAATCCACAGATATCTGGGTTTTTGTGCAGATCTGGACGTGCCTGTAGGTGCTTAGTCACAGGCAAGCCCAAGACTCATTTCTTTTCTAAAAATAAGGGAATCTACACCAGAAGGGAAGGCTCCAAGGGCTTGTTAAAAACACTTGCAAGCTGAAGCAAAAGTTTCCCTCAAAGGATCCCTATTCAGCATTTCTTTGATGGGTGCCTGGGTAAACAGAGCATTTGTGCTACCCAGGCATTCTGAATTCGGTTCTTTTTGCATTTTGCTCGTTTCAGGCAGATCTGCAGAGCTGCACTTCACCATTTCCAGGCTGTCCCTGCTGTGTGTCCCTGCCAGGGATGTGCTCAGTGACAGCTCTGGTGACAGGGTGACACTTTCATTGTCTGCAGGCTCAGGTGCTGCTCACACCCAGATCTCAAACAGTGTCAGCCCCACATCGGGCTCTTTGCTGCTAATTAAAGTCCTGGTGCTTCCCAAAATAACACCAGAGGGCAACTTCCATTTCCTAATGAGTGTCCATGGAAGAACCTGTTGGCTCCTTATATCATGGAGAAAGAGCTGGCAATTAAAACTAAAACATATCCATGAAGGAAATAATTTAAAATATTATTTGCTTATCCATTGAACAGGAAGGTGGGTTCTACTCAGCTTATTATGTGTTGTGTAAAAATGAGCTCAATTACCTAATTAGCAGAAGTACAAGCTCAGATGACTTGCCAGGGAGTGTTTTGTGGTATTTCAGTGTTGCAGAGTGTTTGGGATTTGAGGATTTATTTGATGAATGCATGGGGAGGTGATGCAGACATGGATTCATGGCAACAGACAGTAAATAATGCAAAGTAAAGCTTGAAATGTAAAATAATGTCGTTTTTGTTATAATGCAATTAAGCAGCCTTTAGTGCCAGGCTTAACTCCTCCTCTTTAATCCTCACAGAAGCTGTAAAGGAGTTTTGCTAAAGCCAGAGCTTTACTCTGCACATTTCTTGTCAGAGTTTTGCAGGGAAGGCACTAAAAGCTGCTGTGAGCTAAAGGAGACAAAGAGGCTTTGCTTGGTGCAATTAAAGATCAGCTTTGTCATAATCATAAACCAGTATTTCAAGGTCCTGCCCATAGGCTGCTCTGTCTTCATTAATAAATGATGACCCTGACTGCAACATTTAATTATTTGCAAGGGTCTTTTATTTTTCCCCTCTTTGGAGTGATGCTCTCCACCCTGATACTGGTGAGGGGAAGGAAAACAATCCTAATTTCAGCTTGTGCAGAGTTTTGAATATATCAAACCACATCCTAATGAGTTTTGTGTTTAAAATTTCATATTTTCCAGCTGTAACATTTCAGGACTGTGCCCTTTGGCTTCTGTTCCTGAGGAAAGTGCTGGGCTGGAGGTCGGGAGCACAGGCAGGGTCAAATTCTCTGCTCATATTTTGTCTGACTGGCACAGGAAAGTCATTAAAGGAGAGATTGCAGAACTGTTGAGTTAAAAGTTCATCCCCAAAGTTGTTCATCAGGAGCAAGAAATGGCTCCTGAGCTCTCTCAGTGAGACTTATGGGGCAGGGAATCATAAAGGTGTCACAGGAGGGGAGTTTTAGTGCCCAGGGTGGCTGAGAGGCCCCTGGGTAACAGGAATTTTAAAGGGTCCAGCCTGGAAAAACTTGCTCAAACCACAGGATGTTCTCCTCCAATTTTTGGGAATGTGAATTGTTAATTGGAGCAAACTGCTGCAATTAGTTTGATGCTGTTCTAGTGGAAATAGAAATGCAGATATTTGGGGATGGGATGAGCAGATGAGGAGTCCATCTGAGATTCCCTCCTGAATTATTCAGGGCATTGAGAGGAGGAAGGAGCTGCTCAGTAGTTTCCCCCACGTTCATAATGCAAGGTGAGCAGTAAATACAACTTCTGAACTCAGCCCCTTGATTTATGGCTTCATTAATGAAATGGATGGGATCTCTTTTATTCATTACTTATTCAAATAGTTTGGAGAAAATATATGTTTTAAATCGAAGGCAGTGGAATTTCTAATGAAGCCTCCAGAGACACATTGAGTGAATATTCAAAGAAATGTCTATATATACTGATTTTAGAATAGTTAATGCATTGGTAAGGGGGAAAAAAAGAATCATCTCAGTCATACCGTGCAAGATTTCTAATTCCCTGATGTGATGGATAGAACTAGTGTTCAACTGCTGAAATCAAAAATAATTTAAATGTATGGAGTTGTTTTCTGTGGGTGGTACAGTCAGCAAGAGAACTCCCAGGATCATGGGAAGTGCCTGGATTAGTAAATCTTGAAGAGGAGAGATTCAGGGAGCACATGCAGGATTTGTGGTTTGGTTTAGTTTGGGTGCTTTAATTACATTTTTTACTTCTTTATTTAAGTTTAGCACAGGAGCACCTCTGTGATCCACCCACTGATCTTGGGTGCACTTTCTCTAAAAGGTCTCCTTCACCTGGAATAGAGCTGGGCCAGGAAATCACATTCCCTAACTCCAAAACGAGGAATTTCAAGCTGGAGGTTGTGGCTGTGCCCTCAGGGAAGGAACTGTGAGAGGAAAGATGTCCCTGGGCTGGGTTGGAACACCCTGGTCCAGTGGAAAGGTGGGAACAGAGAACCTTGGAGGTCCCTCCCAACACAAACCAGTCTGTGGTTCCAGGAGAACTCACCCATCCAGCACTTCCCAATGGATCTGTGGTGGGAGAAGGGAGTCCAAGGCAGGGGGAGAATTTCTCTCCTCCATTGGAGGAAGGTTTTTGTGGCTCCTGAGTGGGGAGGTTGTACCTGGAATCCTGATCTGTCCTGTGCAGCATCCAGTGGGAAGAGGAGGGAGGCAGGAGGGTGAAGTTGAGCTTTTCTGGGAGTAAATCCAGTTCCTGGGCAGCTCCTGAAGCAGCTCGACCTCCTTTTCCCCCTTTCTGATGTTTCAATGACAAATACTTCAATGCTGTCCTCTGCTTATGTGGAAATTTAGGAATTTATTAAAGGAATTTTGACATTGGAGGAATTTTCCTTGGGGTTTGTCTTTCCAGCAGAGCTGAGCTCAGTCTGTCCCCAGGAGCACAATCCCTGGTTTCTGCCATGGAAACTTTGCTAAGCTGAGTTTGGAATGAGTTTTTCTGTGGTGTGAAATGAGCTGAGATTCTGCTCTCATTCATTGATCAGTGCTCTCCCTAAACTGTCCTCAGAGTTGTGTTTGTGTGTGTAACCACCTGTTTCCACTCATTAACAAAAAGTTAGGAATGAAATTCCCAAGGGGAATTAGTGTCAGAACCAGCTCATAGAAATAATTTCACCTTCTGCTTGATCCCATTTCTGTACTATTAAAAATCTGTACAGTTTAATTTTAAAATTAAACTGTATTAAACTGGTTATTTCCATGCTGGCTGGAGCTCTGTTCTGACACACTGGCTGTGAAAGTATTTTTCAGTGGAGCAGCCAAACTGACTTTTCACCTGGAGAGGGAACTTCAAACAGGCTGAGATTCTATTTTTTAATTACATTTTAACTACTGAAGGTGGACTTCCTTTGGTGAGACATTAAAGGAGCAGCTTTATGGCATTGTCAGCTGTGCTTGAATAGGAAATGGAGCCACAGGATTTTCCTGGTGAGGAAGGAATTCACAGTTGTTGTGCACTGCAGCTCTTAATAAAGGAATGGAGCAATATTTTGGACTCTAATATCCCTGTTTATGACTTTATTGGAGGATTTGGAGTTTGGAGTTCAGCTGGAGCTCAGAACATTTCTGGAAGTTCCCTTCCTTTGTGTATTGTCACCACTTTGGGTGTAAATCTTGGTGCAGCTCAGCCAAAGCATGGAAAATTTCATCAGAGGGATGAAATCCCATGCAAGTGGAGAAGAATTTGGGAGTTTGTTGGGGGTGCAGTTAAAGGTGAGAGGCAGTGGGGTGCCTGGGAAGGTTGGAATTGCAATCCTGAATCCCTTTTGGCAGTGCAGGTTGAATTTCTGCCTCAGTGATGTACAATTATTGAACCCATCCCCCATCAGGAGGAGGCTGTGTTGGGCTGGGAGAAGGGAACTTCATGGGTAGGAAATACTCCAAGGAAATTCCTATTTGTTAGGCCCTAAAAAACCCAAATTAACATCCAGATCAAAGAATAATTAGTTTGGAGAAGTTTGGAGTCCAACCATTCCCCCAGAGCTGCCAAGCCCACCACTAAACCAATGCCCTGGAGTGCCACAGCCCCAGGAATTTTGTTGGGATCCACATTTTCCATGGAGCTGAGGGTCCCACTGGAGATTTGTAACTTTGAGTCAGTCCCAGCTGGGGTTCAGGACCTCGGGATGATGCTTGGGAGGATCAGAGATGGAAACCCCCATCAGGGCAGTGTGGGGAGGCAGAAAGATCTTCCCACTGCCTGTAATGGAGGTTTTTAATTCAGTGCAAATCACACTAATTCCTTCATTCCATAGAAATCCAGAGTCAGATTCCTTTTGAATTCCTGACACTTCAATAAATGAACCAATAAGAAGCACACTGAGAGAACAAGAGCTTCCAGAAGGAAACACTATGACCCATTTTAAAAACCTTTGTTGATTTTTGAAGCATTTTAATTAGTTAGACACAATACACTGGGATGGTTTTAATGGGTTTTTTTGGTAACTGCTAAATTGTCCTCTTTTAAATTATTTCCTTTTAAATGGCAAAGCTCTTTAAGGATGATTACTTTATTCATCTGCAGTCTGGGAGGACCAGGCACTGAGTGAGAAATTAAAATTGGAGGGGGTTTTGTAGATAGGCTGGTCCCACCCTCCTGCACATGCCAGCAGCAGCCAAATCCATTTCCAAACTTTGATTTGTTTGTAAAAATCCTTTTGACAGATGGCATGTGCAGGGGCAATTTCAAACCTGACTTTTATGGTGTGTTGATGATTCTTTGTAAATAATTTGCATAGTTGCTTCTGAAGAAATAACATCTTAAAAGATGATTACATCTGAGGCTGTTGTGCTTAGCTCAGTCTCGCACAAATCACCGAGGCTCTCTGTGAAAGCAAGTCGTGCTCGTTGTGTTTTATTGTGCAGCAGCATTGCCTGCAATGATTGTTTCCTTTTGTGCTGGGGCAAAGTGAGGGCTGGAATCTGTTCTTAGCACCTGCCAGACTTCAGGCACCAGCAATTCCTTTCTCCTTTCCCCTTTTCCCCTTTTTTCCACCTTTTTTTCCTTTCCCCCTTTTTTTTCATTTTCCCTTTTCCCCTTCTTTTTCCCCCTTTTCCCTTCTTTTTTCCCCTTTTTCCCTTCCTTTTTCCCTTCCTTTTTCCCCTTTTTCCCTTCCTTTTCCCCTTCTTTTTTTCCCATTTTCCCCTTCTTTTTTCCCCCTTTCCCCTTCTTTTTTCCCCCTTTCCCCTTCTTTTTTCCCCCTTTCCCCTTCTTTTTTCCCCCTTTCCCCTTCCTTACCTTTTCCCTTTTTTTTCCCTTTTTCCCTTCCTTTTTTTTCCCTTTTTCCCTTCCTTTTTTTTTTTCCCTTCCACACTCCTCACTCCCTCTGACAGGATGACCCAATTACTTTCCCATCAACTCCACATCTGGAATGGGAGGGAAGTGAAGCAGGAGGAATTCAGGAAAGGCATCAAATACCTGGAGGGTTTTGGTGTGTGTGAAAGAGGAACCCCTGAATCCCCTCCCAGAGGAGGCTCCTGGGCATTGCTCAGGGAACCCCATGGCAGCAGTTTGTCCTGGTAATGGGGTTTTTTTGGCTCCTCCCAGAATTCTATTAAATATCAGCTTTATCTGTTGCTCATTATCCAATCCAGGATAAATCTGTTGGGTTGGAGCTCCTGTCTCTCCCCATTCCTTCTCTTCTCATCAGGCAGAGCTGTCCTGAGTGGTGGCAGGAATTTTCTGCACAGGGGTCAAAACTGCTGCCAGGGGCATTGTGGGGAGATGGGAGGAAGCAGCAGTTCAGTGAAGGGAGGGCACAAATTAGGGAATGAAGCAGTTTTTAATCACAGGGCTGTACTGTCCAACAATTCCTTGGATTTATGATCTGCATCTTGTTAAATCCTCTCCCATGGAAGAAGCACTCCAAGCATCACTTCAGGTGATGAGCTGACAATTCCCAAAGGACACTGTTATTTATTAAGAGGTGATTAATTTGCATCCACTGAGGGATGCCTTTGGAATTTGCCCCTGCACTGATGAAAACAAACTCTCCTTAATTTGGTTCTCCCAGCACAACTTTTCCCCTTAAAATCTGCTGCCAGCCTTGATCAGTGATCCGTGGAATGTGTGCTAATCCCTTTATGACAGCCTTGTCTCTTGAGCTGACCATTTGAAGGCCTCAGGAACTGCAGAGTGCTTCTAATTAACTTGTTTATTCCATTTGTCTCTTTTCTCTCTTCTTTTTCAGTGTCACCATGGCATCTGTNGTGAAAGAGGAACCCCTGAATCCCCTCCCAGAGGAGGCTCCTGGGCATTGCTCAGGGAACCCCATGGCAGCAGTTTGTCCTGGTAATGGGGTTTTTTTGGCTCCTCCCAGAATTCTATTAAATATCAGCTTTATCTGTTGCTCATTATCCAATCCAGGATAAATCTGTTGGGTTGGAGCTCCTGCCTCTGCTCCCCATTCTTTCTCTTTCCATCAGGCAGAGCTGTCCTGAGTGGTGGCAGGAATTTTCTGCACAGGGGTCAAAACTGCTGCCAGTGGCTTTGTGGGGAGATGGGAGGAAGCAGCAGTGCAGTGAAGGGAGGGCACAAATTAGGGAATGAAGCAGTTTTTAATCACAGGGCTGTACTGTCCAACAATTCCTTGGATTTATGATCTGCATCTTGTTAAATCCTCTCCCATGGAAGAAGCACTCCAAGCATCACTTCAGGTGATGAGCTGACAATTCCCAAAGGACACTGTTATTTATTAAGAGGTGATTAATTTGCATCCACTGAGGGATGCCTTTGGAATTTGCCCCTGCACTGATGAAAACAAACTCTCCTTAATTTGGTTCTCCCAGCACAACTTTTCCCCTTAAAATCTGCTGCCAGCCTTGATCAGTGATCCGTGGAATGTGTGCTAATCCCTTTATGACAGCCTTGTCTCTTGAGCTGACCATTTGAAGGCCTCAGGAACTGCAGAGTGCTTCTAATTAACTTGTTTATTCCATTTGTCTCTTTTCTCTCTTCTTTTTCAGTGTCACCATGGCATCTGTTTGTTCTCAGCCTTTCTTCTCCCCCTGCTAATTACAGGCAGGAGATGTAAAAACCTGACCTTGCTGGCAGTTTGTTAATATTAAAATATTCCCCAGATGAGCCTGTAAATCTCCCTGCTGCAGTTTGTTGGTGCTTTGCTCAAGAATTCACCTTTGCAGTGAGTGCAGATCTGCAGGACAAATTAGGGACCGTTTCTTGCATATTTAAATTTCATTTTGGACTCACAAACCTGAACAAAATTTCTGCTTTCATGCTGAGAATTGGCAGGGAGCTGCTCCAAACTTAAGGTGAAGCCAACAAAGAACTTTTAAGAAATTCTGCTGGGGCTATTTCCTTTTAAGAGAAGCTCAAAGTTATTTTTTACTGTTATTATAGGCATGATTAAATATACATCTAACACTGTACAAACACAGAGGGCTGGGTTCTAAAAGCCAGGAATTAAGACAGAAATACCCTCACTTGTGGGATGTCTCAAGATGATTTCCTTGGGACTTTTGGAGTAATACGAGATGAAATTGTGACCCTTTGCTACAGGTCTGTCAGCTTTTCTTCTGATTAAAAAATACAAGTTCAATCAGAAAAGATACAAACAAAATAACCCAACTGAAATTACATCCTGAATTATTTAGGAGGGCACAGGAGATGAAACTGCTGAGGAGTTTCCAGGTTGGAGATAATGCATCGTGATCGATACATGAACACTGTCCTTCCTAACCCCAAATATATTTGGCATCCATTATTCAAGAGGCATAAAATTGTCTGATTCCATTATTAATGCAGGGCTCTGCTGGAGCTGAGCAGGTCACACAGGAAGAAGTTGGACTTGGACTCAGAGTTTTTACTTTTAATGGTTTTAGAGGATTGTAGAAGGCCAGGTTTCAATCTTCACCTCCCCTTCAATCTTTCTGTCTCAGTTGAGTCCCATTTAGTCTTTGGAGAGAAATGTGAGTTGGAGGGGTACAGCTCTTAAATTTGGGGGTTTGTACTTTCAACAGGTTATCCCTAAAAGCAAAAAGTCAAAGATGAAACAGGGGTGTTGACAGTGCATTTACATTGGTTGTGCTTTGTACATTTAAATTCCTGCATTTCCAACCTTTTCCATCGCAGCTCTGTCTTAATTTCTGTAGGATTTTTCTCTCTGAACCCCTCTGATCCTTCCCTTCCACATCTGCCCTCATCTGCTCTTCCCAGAGACTGCAGATGTCAGCAGGTCCTGCTGATGATTTGCATTTTGAGGCTTCCTGACTCTGGAACAAAACCCTGATGCTTGTCATGGCTCGGTTGTGTTCTCCCAGTGCCTTTGTTCCTGTCATCACCTCATTCCATTTAATTCTACACAACATCCAATATCTGGAGATGTTTATAAAGTTGGGGATAAATTTTCAGCTGTTTTCTTCTGGGAATCCTCCATGCCAGAAATTCTGAACACCAGATCAGGCATTTTCCCTTTTCTTCCCCCCTTTTTTCCCCCCTTCCCCCTTTTTTCCNATAAGTTGTGATGTGTTGGATTTAGGCAGAGATTTGTGGTTTATTTCCCCAAAAAATCACAGATCCTGTGAGTGAAGCTACAGCTGGAACTCTGACTTGGCTCTGGGCATCATTTAAGAGTTTCCACCTTCATAGTTTGCTGTTATTCTACAGTAAATATTGAATTTTCACTTGAATTTTACTTCCTCTGTCAAACTTGTGTGAAGCCATATGTGGCCCTGGAATATGGGCAATACCTGCTCAGACTGAGGATCCCTCTGGAGTGAGAGTGGAGGAATCCTGGACACCTTTTAGATCAAAAATTAATCTTAAAGGGAGAAAAATATGTAGTTATTTTTATACTTCCCACTTCACAAACAGCAGGTTGGGGACTTAATTTTTTAAATCAACTTTATCTCAGTTGCTTAATTTTTTGACACCAATTTTTTGAGTTGCATTTTAATGTTCAGTGATGTTTTGCTTTTTGCCAGCTGGATTTCAGAGCTGTCCCATGGAGTTCAAATCCATCATCTCCTCATGGAGATAAGAGAATTCACCCTCTTGTCACACACTGCAGAGAAGTGAATTCAGTTCATTCTTCTTCTTGTGGAAATCTTTGTCATTCCAGAGATTTTCTTTAGATTCCAGTACTTTATAATCAAGCAAGAAAGAGTGAGAACTGTTTTCCTTACATGATCATTTTATAAACTTATTATTAACTTTTATGTCAACTCTGCTGTGTTCTGAGGCTCTGCCTTTTGGCCAATTTGACTCCCACATTCTTTTTTTTTGGGTTTTTTTGGGGTTTTGTTTTTTCTTTTTTTTTTATTGTTTTTTTAGGGTTTTTTTTAGCTCTGCAGAGCAAAAAATCTTGTGAACTTCTCACAAAGGTTCCATTTCCAGGTCTCTCTTATTGACATTTTACAGACTTGTAAATCTTCCTCCAGGATCATTCACAGATCAACTTCATTCTTTACTAGGAAATAAAAAGGTCCCACTTTGAGTATCTTTTACAGCTTTTTGGATCTTTGTTTCTCAGACAGGTGAGGTCAGATTTGCCTCTTTACACTGGTAAAAGTCAGATTTATTGAAAATCATTCAAAATGCTGCCATTTAGTCAAGTATACCACAAGATTATATCTTGTCATTTTTTATTTTATTTCACCACACAGATTTAAACTCAGTTATTTACAATAGCACAGTGCTGATTGTTCTGAATGCTTGAGGTGGCATCTGTGTGCTTTAACAGGGATCAAATTATTAATAGAAGTACAAACACTCCCAGAAATAAAGAAGAAAAAAAAGCTGTCTTTTTCTTTCCACTGCTCTCCTTTAAAGTTCTTTCAGCTGTTCCATCTTCTCAGGAGTCACTGCATAAATAACAAACAGAAATACAAAAGGAAAAATAAGCAACACTCATTCTTTTTTTTTATCCCTCATCTAATTAATGTTGTGGCTCTTCTGGAGTTGTACATTCTGCTTTTTATTTTAGAGGTATTATTGGAAAGGTGAAGACATCTCTGGGCAGGCAGATGAGGCCAGATTTCAAAAGTGATGGATAAAAACTGATCAAGTGTTGTTTTACCAGGCACAATCAGCTCCAAGGTTTGTGGCTGTTCCAAGGCCACAGCCCTTGCTGGAAATAGAAAGCAGCAATAAATTATCAAAAAGCAATGATTCAACCTTAAAATCCCAGAAAACATGAGCAGAAATCCACTCCCAGCTCACAGCAGTATTTTGTGCACATAAATTCCTTTTTTTTCCACATTAAAGTTTAAGAAGATTTGGAGCAGCTCTTGTATAAAATTGATCCTGTCCAGGATGCAGACAGTGTAATCCTCAGCTCTGCCAAAATCCCAGTCCCAGCACGGATGAGTCTGTGTAAACCACTGAAGGAGATTTCCATGGGCTGGATTATTCCATCCCTGCCTGCTCTGGGAGAGGAGGGACCCTGGCACAACTTTTTAACTCTTCCCACCAGGAGGAATTTGCAGCAGAGGGTTTTTCTGTCCATTAGGAGCCGATTTTAAAAACTAACACCAGCTGGGGGTTCATTCCCTGGAAGCTGTCTCTGGAAATCCATCTCTCCCCGTGCCAATCTCTATAATCCCATGGATTTTTGGACTGGAATGCTGTTGGGAATGTTTTCTATGATTGGGACAGCATCAGGACAGCTTTTAATTCCTGTGANCTGGGAATGTTTTCTAGGAGCTCAGCTAAAAGGTGGAGATCTCCATGGAGGATTGGGACAGCACCAGGACAGCTTTTAATTCCTGTGAAATTCTCTTTTCTGCTCCTGTCCTTCACCTCTGGAGACTCCCAGGTTTCATTGCTTGCTTTTAAACATCCCTGCTGGCATCCAACCCTCAGAAACATTGGCAAAAAAATCCCATTCAGGCTCCATTGTGCCAGGATTGAGAGACCAAATGTGGCAGGGCTCTGAAATCTGGGGGAATGAATAGCTCTGACCTGCACCTGCTTCACTCCTGCATGGGAGAATCATTTTCCAGATGAGCTTCCAGCAGCATCTTTGCCAGTGCCAGGCTGCCTGTGTGATTTATTCCTCATTCCCTGCGTGCCCAGAGAGTGCCTCATCCTCCTGGACAGATGGTTGGATGATTTGCAATCCCCACAAGATGGGGGGGATGATTTCTGCCTCCAGCAGCCATTGCCATGTTTATTTTTGGTCTCGGATTATTGCCTCGCTTTTTTGGCCAGCACTGGGCCTTCTGTATCCACCCAGAAACCAAATCTGCTCAATCACTGAGTAGCTGCTGGCTCTGTGGTATTGAAATCTTTCTGTTTAATTGTTAAAAGTATTGTTTTCGTTTTGGGAAGTGAGCTCTCCATGCCTTGTTTTTATCCTGGATAATTCCAATGTGCTGACCCAGGAGCTCTCCCTTTAGATGCTCATTTTCTCTCTGCCATCCTGCTGTTTGTCAACACCTCTGGCCTTGCCTAAATCCAAGAATATTGTAATGTATCCACAGGAATTCATATTTTTCTGCTTTCTACAGCTTTCTTTAAAGTACAGCTAGGGCTCAGCTGATGGCCCAACACCTTTTTTTCCTTTTGAATAACAAACCGATTCCCAGGACTAGAGAAAACATTCCCTTTTTATCCCCTCAATATTTGTGTTCACACAAACATCTTCCCTTTGAATGCTGCCTTCTCTCTTCATATTTGGGGTTCTTCTGTAGTAGAAAATCCAGTTAAGAGCACAGCCCTGACTTGAAGCAGATAATGGGATTTATTTTATTCGTGTCGACCGGGGCCATGTAACAACACTGCCCCTGAGTCAAGTTGCATTTTAGACTTCAAAACAGGCCTGATTAGGCACCGTGGTGAAAATGAGATTTAGTCACACCTCAGCTGCATTTCCAGCCTGGGCACAATCCCATCTTGGTGGAGCTCAGGTAGGGAGGGTTCATTGTGCTGACCCCGGGGCTGAGGCTGCCACAGCTGCTGGAGTTTATCAGATAAACACCCATCAACTGCTTGTTTGCTGCTGCAAATCCGCTGGGAATTCTCCATTAGCAGCATTTACAAGTGCTGCTGGCCTCAGAAATGAATCTGCCTGAGCTCTGCTGCCTCACTCCGTGGTGTTCTGTGTGGAGTGGGAGTGACTCCGTGGAGCTCAGGAATCCAGCACTGCCCTTGTCTTGTACAAGAGGCCTCTGGAAATCCAAAGGAAAAGCCACGGGGTTTGTAGATAACCTAGAAATTACTGCTAATTGAGAAGGAGGTGGGATTAAAATCCAACCTGGAAAAGATCAAAGAAACGAAGCAGAGCTGCTGTTTGATTTCTCTGCTTTCTGTGCTTTCATTTTGATGCCAGGAACCTCCAGTTCCTCATTCTGTCAGCCTGAAAAGTCTTTACTTAATATTTGCAAGGACTTGAGGAAATTAACTCCCCCAAATTCTTCTTGTTCTTCAGCAGGAATTAACCTGAGTTAAATGCCAGTGCATGTTTCTTGAACTGGAATCATGAAGTGCTTGCTGTCACCTTGGAATAGTTCATCAATGCTCCATTCCAGTTGATAACCTGGATAAATAATTTAAAAATGGAAAGAGCTCTCATCACTCTGAACTCCAGGAGATGGGATGTTTGTCCTGAGCCTTTTTGGGAGTGTTAGCAGTGGGAGTAGTGGGGAGGAAAGACCCAAAGGCACTGTAGGGGTTGGATAAGGGAAGGGTGGCATCACGTTGTAGGATTTATTGTAGGAATTCCTGTCCTGCCACATTTGGGACGTTCCCTGGCAGTAGGGGATGGAACAGTGGAGCAGAACCATGAAATGTGTTCAATAATGACACCAGCCCTCTGAGTTTGAGCTGTTTCTCTTTCTGGGATATTCCTGCAGTCCCCTGGGTCGTGCCTCATCCTCCTGGGAGGTTTGGAACCCCAAAAGTGTCACCTGAAGTCTTCATGGTGAGGCTTGGGCTGTGTCTCACCGGACACTGGGTGGTTTCCTGTGGAGGGAGGATGTTCTGTGANTGTCTCCCCTGACACTGGATGTTTTCCTTTGGTTTGCTGTGGAGGGAGGATGTTCTGTGAGGTGTTTCTGGCCTGCTCCAGGTTTTTATTTCCCAGTTAACTCGTGTTAGTCACTGGATGTACCTGGGTTTTTGGTGCTGTTGGCTTTTCATCCCAGCCCCAAGATGAGATTGTTTTTTGGATGAAATCCAAGCCTGCTGTGCTGCACTTGTGAGTTCCCAGCACAGCTCCATTTCTGATTCATGGGCACCACAGCCACAGTCTGGCACAGGATCATCTCCCATTGCAGTGAACAACATGAAAATGCAAAAACCAAAAACACTCCTATAGGTTCTTTCCTCTTCTTGTCCTGTTTTAAAGACATTTGCAGCTCCCTGTTACCCTGTCCAACATCCCAGCTCCACTGAAGTACAGGAAACACCTTTTCACCCATTGAAACCATGAGGCTGTTGCTGTTCCAAAAGGATTTTTCCATCCACATCCTCCCCTTTGAGCAGGTGTGGAACACCAGAACAGCCTCCTTGGAAAGAGCTGCTGCATCTGCCTCACCTTTGGTTTCTCCTGTGCCACCAGAAGCTCTTCTGCCTCTGAAGTCCCTCTAAATCCTGAAATCTTGTGTCTCTTTAACTCCTGAAATCTTGTGTCTCTTTAACTCCTTGGCAGCTCCAGCTGATGTTTCACCCAGCTGATCACCACTTCTGGCTTCCAGTGTTTCACTGGAGCTCCCACAATCTGCCCACATTTATCCATCATCTCTTTTCATGAAAATTTCAGCCTTTTCCATGAGCATACTGGATTTCTCCTTGGAAAAATCTCAATATTTCCTTTCACCATTCCTCTTCTGAACCACAGCCCCATTTTTTTTTATTTATGAGCCTTTTTCTTCCTTTGCTTTTCTCTCTCTCCTTTATAACCAGTGTGACCAATTTACCTTTTCAAAGATAAACTCCAATCCAAGAGAGAACCAACCTAAACAGTGAAAATGCCTTTTTTTCCAGTGGCAGAATGTGCTGTAACACCCAGACAGAGCTGCTTTGCTTTGAGATTAAGCACTAATCCCATTTATTTAAACTTCCCTTCACAACTAACAGAGTGCTCAGGATGGAGAGTTTTCAGTTTATATTTTATTTCCTGACTTCGTGGTGTTAAATAATGTCACAGAGCTAAATGGAGACAGGGAACATGGAAACAGAAAGCCCCAGAGGGTTAATAAACCATTAAAATGAAAAGGCAAAGGAAATGGAGATGGATGGGGTGGATAAATAGCAGCAAGTCTCTCCTGCAAGGAAGAAATTCATGTCTGGAAAAGCCTGAGAAGTTTTTGTTGCTGAAATGTCCCTTTGGGAATTTTGGGAAGCTCTGCAGGAGAAGGGAATGTGGGGGTGAACATGGCTGGACTCATCATCTTCGAGGTTTTTTCCAACTTAAAAGATTTTGTGCCATTTTGGGAGTGTTTGGGTGAATTTTTGCAGGATAAGGGATGTGATTTTAGGGGTGGTAAAGCCTCATCTTCCCTGTAATCCCTGGGCAGAGGCACCTCTGGAATGAGAACTGTGCAAGTGTGGGCCTTGCTTATCACCTGCAGCTCTGATAAAGGAGCTGAGCTGACCTGGGAGAGCAAAAATTCACCAGAAAGAAGAATGATGTGGAATGATGAGACAAATTTCTTGAAAAATTGGAAATTTTGTTGGAAATTCAAGAAGTAACACCTGCCTTTCCAAATTAGGATAGCACAGCCTTCACTTTCTGTTAGGACAGCTCAAACCTTTGGGTGTGTGAACTTGCTCCCAACCTGTGAGCAGCTCATCCTGCTTATCCTGAACGATGCAAACTGAGCAACAACAGTGAAAAAAACTGGAATAAAACTTGGATCATGTGGTTCCCTGGCAGTTCTTGCCAGCTGCTGCCACGTTATTGAGCCATCCATCATCAGGCTGGTGCTGCGTTTGTGGTGATGCATTGCACTGATGCATCCTTAGGGGAACTGGATCCGCTGATACATTAGTCAATAACAGTCCTGAGGAGGGAAATATTTGGAGAAATCCAACTCCAGAGTCGGATTTCTGAAGTGATCTGTAAGTGCAGTGTAAATGGGAGCCATTGGCAGCTCGTGTTCTCTGGGTGTGTGTGAATTCCTGTGCTCGTGGAAGCAGCAGAATCTGATTTTCCTTAGCACAGGAGAGGTGGGAATATGGGGAAATAGGAGAAGGAATATGGGGAAATAGGAGAAGGGATTNAAGAAGGAATATAAGGAAATAGGAGAAGGAATAAGAGGAAATAGGAGAAGGGATATGGGGAAATAGGAGAAGGAATATGGGGAAATAGGAGAAGGGATTTAGGGAAATAGGAGAAGGGACATGAGGAAACAGGAGAAGGAATATGGGGAAATAGGAGAAGGAACATGAGGAAATAGGAGAAGTGGGAATATGAGGAAATAGGAGAAGAAAAAATATTAGGAAATAGGAGAAGGAATATAAGGAATATAGGGAACTAGGAGAAGGAATATGAGGAACTAGGAAAAGGAACATGGGGAAATAGGAGAAGGAATATAGGGAAATAGGAGAAGGGATATGGGGAAATAGGAGAAGGAATATGAGGAATATAGGGAAATAGGAGAAGGAATATAGGGAAATAGGAGAAGGAATATAGGGAAATAGGAGAAGGAATATGAGGAATATAGGGAAATAGGAGAAGGAATATAGGGAAATAGGAGAAGGGATATGGGGAAATAGGAGAAGGAATATGAGGAATATAGGGAAATAGGAGAAGGAATATAGGGAAATAGGAGAAGGAATATAGGGAAATAGGAGAAGGAATATGAGGAATATAGGGAAATAGGAGAAGGAATATAGGGAAATAGGAGAAGGGATATGGGGAAATAGGAGAAGGAATATGAGGAATATAGGGAAATAGGAGAAGGAATATAGGGAAATAGGAGAAGGAATATAGGGAAATAGGAGAAGGAATATGAGGAATATAGGGAAATAGGAGAAGGAATATAGGGAAATAGGAGAAGGAATATAGGGAAATAGAAGAAGGAATATAAGGAAATAGGAGAAGGAATAAGAGGAAATAGGAGAAGGGATATGAGGAAATAGGAGAAGGGATATGAGGAAATAGGAGAAGGAGTATGAGGAAATAGGAGAAGGAGTATGAGGAAATAGGAGAAGGGATATGAAGAAATAGGAGAAGGAATAGGAGGAAATAGGAGAAGGAATATGGGGAAGTAGGAGAAGGAAAAGAATATGAGGAAATAGGAGAAGGAATAGGGGGAAATAGGAGAAGGAACATGAGGAAATAGGAGAAGGAAAAAAAATATGAGGAAATAGGAGGAGGAGAGGAAAGTTTTTGCTTTTCCTCAGCTGTCCCTCACAAATTTGCTTTTGCCAGGCAAATTCAGGTGTGTGGTGTGCTGGGAAATCCTGGCAGGATTTAGCCTTGAAATCTGTCTCAGAGAGTGCAATAATCCTTTAAATTTTCTGTTGAAGTGATTTTTGAGGAGAAGCAAACTTGACACGCTGCCATCAGCTGTCCCTTTGTCCCCAGTGAGGATTTGAGGCTGTTGTCCCTTAACTCAGTTGATAAATGGGGTTGGATTTTCCATCACTTCGAGTGGGTGTGAACGGGAACTCCGGGTGAACAATTGCAAGTGCCAAAAAGCTCAAACCCCCTTTTTGTTTGTCATCCAGGACACTCCCCTCCCTGCTTTTTCCAATCCCCAAGGTTACACAAAAATTAATTTTAGCAGCTGGAGAGAAGGATTTAACCTTCAATATGCAAATTATTTAATAAGCAGCATGACCTTATTAAAACTAAGTGCTTTGCTTCCATTCTTGGCTCTTTAAAGAAAACACCATTAAAAAAAAAAGGACAATAAAATGATTGTTTCTCTATGGTTGTACTGGGAAATAAATAAATTAGGACATGACTAATCTCATCTTGGGCTAAAATCTCTTCTGCTGAGCTGTTTTTCAAATAAGTTTCTTAATTGGCAAAGATGTTTATATGTTTGGTTTGTGTGTTTTATTTTCCCTGAATTGGGTGATAGCTGTCAATGGTGAAAAATGAAATACCAAAGAGGAATATTTAAATCAGCATTTATTTGTGGAATTTGTTTAAGGCAGCATTTTTACTGTGGTTTGGGAACTCAGAATGAGGATTTGGAAAGCAAATCGTGGTAAAATTTGGTGGTGCTGAGTTGGGTCAATTCCCACACCAGTGGCAAAGTTCAGGATTTGGAGATTGTGGTTTGAAGTGGCATTATTTGGGCTCAGTTTGAAGGACATGAACATTCTGCTCTAGATTATGACCCTCATAATCTTAATAAGAGAAAAAAAATGACTTCTAACTGTATTTGCATATTTATTTTTCACTGTTAGGACCTTTGGGTTGTGTAGAACAGATATTTAGGCTGGAGAAGTGGATTTTTATTTTATTTTATGCATTTTTTGTTTTGTTTTAAAATTTTCCTTATGCTCATTCTTCTCTAAATGAACCTCAGCCTCATCCCAGGATCCATCCTTGACACAGGTAAGGAAGGGAAAATCCAGAGCTAAATTGCAGTGATCCCTCTACCTTTAAAACCATTTGGAAGTGGGAAATCCCTCATAATTATTCAGCTTTTCTATTTTAGAGGATGGATATTTAATGTTTCAACCAGGAAGGGAACATTTACAATAAATTGTGTTCTGCTGCTGACTGAAAACACAAGTTTTCTGTCTGAATTTTCAGTGAAATGATTCAGTCTAGAAAAATCAGAAAGAGAAGAATAAATTTTTGTGGTTAAAATGAACCATAGAAAGAGAGGAATAAATTTCTGTGGTTAAACAGAACCCAAGAGGCTGACAGCAATATTTATTTGTAGTTTGGCCATAGGAAATTTCATGATCTTAAGCCAGTTTTGGGTGTATTCAGCTGATGTGGTTCTTTCCATTCCATGGGATAAAGAAAAATCCAGGACTGACCCCCTGAAAACAGGAGCAAGAAAAACATGAAGCTGCATAATCTGATAAATTCTGACATAATGGAAACAGTTTCACTTTGCTGATTCCCCCCAGAAGGTCTTTCAATCTGGAATTCCAAATATTCCTTTATCTCTACATTTGGTTTGTGCTTTGAGAACCCAACAAACCTCTCAGCAAATCTCCCTTTCTCATTCAGTGATTTCCCCAAAATTCCCCTGAATTATCTATCACCTCCTGAACAGAGAAATCAATAAGAAACTTCCAGCAATTCCTCACATCAGAAGGAAAGACTGAAATCACTAAAAAAAAACTGAGACAGAAAGCAAAATAAATCTCCTCAAATCATCTGAGTGTTTTGCTTCAGTTGTCCAGGAACTTTTCCATTCCCTTCTGCCACTTGTGGTTGCTGTAATTATTAATTCCCAAAGTGAGATGTGATTTCAGGGGATGAGGAATTTGTCAGAGCTGTCATTCCTGCAGGAAGCTTTGGCCTGGCCACATCAGCATTTTCTGCCTGCTTTGGAGGAACACAAAACTCCTGACACTGGAGTTTGAATGTTTTTTCCCTGAGCATCAAGGCAACAAAATTCAAATTCAGATGGAGGGAGATGAGCTGGGGATGCTCTGCAGCCACCCCTGAGGATAAAGGAGTTCTGCAGCTCAGGCCTTTCCAAAAAGCACCACAGTGCCTCACGTTGTTCTCCCACCTGAACCACTCCAGCTTCACCCAAGAACAACAAAATTAATTTGGCTAAAACCTAATTTTCCCTCTATTAATTACCCACCCGAGAGCTTAAATCATCTCGAAACCAAATTAAATTCTTTCCATCCCCTTTTCTCTGCTTTATTTCCCATTTAACAGACAAGGTGCAGAGCACAATTCCATCAGGTGAAGGGAGAAAGCTGTGTCCCTGCTCAGTGTTTATGTGGCTGTTTAATTTTGAGATTATCTTTAGTGTCTTGGCTCTCCAGAGCAGATGGGCTGTGGGCTTGCTGTAAATCACTCTCAAAGGAGCTGTCTCTTCATGCCTCAGGCTGGAAATGGAGGTGCTGCCTGAGCCCACACTGCACCTTGCCCATTTCTGCTGGTGTTCCTTTATTTTTCCACCTTGCTGTGATTCCAGTGGGACTTTATTTGCTTTTCCTAAGGACTAAAATAGAGTTTTTATGTTGTTTGTTTAAATATTTCCTATCCTTGCACATCCCTGCAGTGTTAAAGTGAAATAATCTGGGGGGGGAAAGTCACAGCTTTGGGGTAGCTCTGGATTTGGGGTTTAAGCAGAAAAAAGGCAACAAATAAGGTTTGGTTTTGTAATTAGATGACTTAGAAGCAGGAATAATGCTAAATAAATTGGGGGGAAAGTCCCAGCTTTGGGGGAGCCCTAAAGGAGAAAGTTAGCCAGATCTCCAGCAAATTAATAGGAATCAATCCTTAGCAGAAAATGTGGGAACTGGGGGGAAAAGAAAGGAAAATCTGCTTGGCCATGATAAAAATAAGGGTTTAGCTGCTGTAGTTTAGTTATTTATTCATTATAATTATTCAGCCATATTTAAGGGAATTCTCTGGATTTTTAAAACTTACAAAATCTTTCTTTCAGGGGAAAAAATAATTCGATTTCTTCCTAAAAAACGGCCTGAGAGTGACATTGCTGTCCTTTTCCAGAGGTTCACCTGTTTTTACCTGCTCACACACTGAGCCAATCTTCAGGGACAATTAATACATGAGCTAAAATGAACCAGCTCGTTTTTCCTCTGCAGCTCAGTTCTTACCTCTCATTTTGCCTTCACCTGGAGCTCTTCTGCTTCTACCTCACCCCACCCAGCAGCTCCTCCCACTGCAGGTAGGAAAGAGCTGCTATCCCAAAGAAATCAGGGAATTCTCTGCTGTTTCTATGGGGATTAAGGAGAGCCAGGAGCACTGAGAGTCGTGTTAAAGTTTGATTTATTGCTCTGCTGCAGTCTCATGAAGGGTGAGGATGTCTTCACAGAGGTCAGTAGTCCTCAGTGGTCACAAAATCTCGAGTTATAAAGCCTTTTAAAGACTTTTAGCCAGTAAATTACTGCCTCAAGGATTGTGTTTGTCTTTAAACTAATTACTAATTATTTTGTGTTACGCTTTCTTGCCGTAGTGCAGAGCTTCTTAACTAATCACATAAATCACCCAAACCTACTTGCTGCACCTTAAAACCTTTTATTATTTCTGTAACTACTTCTATATCTAAACTTGAAAACTTTTTACTGCTTAACTTGACAGGTTTCTGCTTAAACCCCAAATCCACGTTCTTGCTGATGCTCTCTCCATCTGGGAGCTCCTGCAAGGTCTCAGATCAAAGCCTGGATCCATTTCTGTGTCTGTGCCTTCCTGCACAAGGGTTTGAGAATTCTCTGTGCCTGGACTTGCCACAATTTCACAGTGCCAGATGACAGCACAGGAGCCACAGATCTCAGGCTGCAGCTACAGCTGCTCCTTCAGTTATTTATAATGGTGCTTGAAATGTTCTTAATTGTTTGTGATTTTCTTAAGGCCCCTTTTTCCATCACCCCGTTTTTAGCACTTTTCTCTGCAGCAGAAAATCCCTTCCCTGACCTTCAGGCTGTAAAAACACAGGCTGAGAGAGGAAGATGTGAGGTGCAGATGGGTGACATGAATAACTTGGGACAGAACAGGCTGTGAGTGGTACAGAGTTCTCCATCTCCTCCTTTTGCCTGGGGCTCATCATTCCATGATCTGTTCCAGGGAAAGAAAACTTCCCTTGTGTATAAAAACTTCCCTCAAACGACTGAGGACTCTGTTCCCAGCACACAGAACTCAGTCCTGGGATTCAATTTGACTTCCCCACTTTGCTTTTGTGGTTGTGGTTCTTGGGGTCAGCTTTGAGCTGGGTGGTGGAGATTTTATTTGGCTGTTTTTGGGTTTCTGGCAGCATTTTTCTGTGGTGCCAACAAAGCCAGCAGCTCTGCAAGCAGGGCTCTGGTGGGGATTTTTAGGAAGGGCTCCATATGTGCAGGAACATCTCAGGAATTCAGGGGGAAGCTGAAGTTCACAGCTGAAGTTGCCAGTTTGGAATTCCAGCAGAATTCAAGGGAAAAGTTTCCTTTCCCTCTGCTCACCCTGTGTGTGCTTCACCAGGGACATCCTCAATAGATGGAATTCTACCCAAACTGGGAAAAAAAAAGGCAACAAATAAGGTTTGGTTTTGTAATTAGATGACTTAGAAGCAGGAATAATGCTAAATAAATTGGGGGGAAAGTCCCAGCTTTGGGGGAGCTCTAAAGGAGAAAGTTATCCAGATCTCCAGTAAATTAATAGGAATCAGTCCTTAGCAGAAAATGTGGGAACTGGGGGGAAAAGAAAGGAAAATCTGCTTGGCCATGATAAAAATAAGGGTTTAGCTGCTGTAGTTTAGTTATTTATTCATTGTAATTATTCAGCCATATTTAAGAATAGTCTTTGTTTTTTTTTAAACTTTTAAAATCTTTCTTTGAGGGGAAAAAATAATTCTATTTTTTCCTAATAAACAGCCTGAGAGTGACATTGCTCTCCTTTTCCAGAGGTTTACCTGTTTTTACTTGCTCATGCATTGAGCCAATCTGCAGGAGAATTAATACATTAGATATACTGAGCCAGCTCATTTTTCTTCTGTCACTTTTGCCATGATTAATGATGGTGAAAGTGTGTTTAACTCTGCTCCAAATGACACTTCTGCCACTGCTCAGTGCTTGGATACTTTCTGAGTCTGTTATCATTAACCAAAAATAAATCCCAGTTAAACTGCAAAGGCAGATAAAACCATTTCTTTCCCTCTTCCCTTCCCTTTCTTGTTTATTCTTGCTTTGTCCTGTTGAAATTACTGGTTTTATGCATTTAAATGTTGTCAACATTTCCAGCAGCTGTAAAGATTATGCAATTCAGTGGCATTTAAGCATCCTGTATTTTATAAATAGAGAGTGATGTATTGATATCTCCTTGAAATGGACAGTTTCAAACTCATAATTGTCCTAAAAGCTCTGAGCCCTGAGGTGGCAGGGAGATAAAAATCTCTCTCCCATCTGATAAAGCAGCTTTAAAGGGAATCAATACCTGAATCTATCACCTGCTTTTATAACAATACCCTGCACTGGAGCACAGCACAAAAAATAGCCAGGAAACCATTAAAGGGCAGGAAGTTCTTCCAAACTGGTTTCTCATAAACCAGAAAGAAAGGTCAGAGGGGATGAAGGATAGGAAGGAATTGTTGATAGAATTGCAAAGAAATATTTTAAGGCTAAGAGGGATTTAGATGAATTTTAGATGAATTTTAAGCCCTGAGTGTCCCCAGGGCTTTCCCAACCTCAGTGATTCTGTGATTATCCTGATTTTTCCTTCCTTTTCCCTTTCATGAAAAGGTGAAATGATTTTAAATTTTAAATTTTTATCCCTACCAGGAGGTGGGAGCAGAAATTCCCAGTGCTGGTCACGAGGAGAGGAAGAATTCCCAGTATTTATTTAAACTCTGCTGCAGAGGCTTGGGGGAAGTGGTTGGTGGGTGAATCCTTCCAATGCTCCTCACAGGAAAAGCAGAGGGGATTGATGGATTCTGTCTTTAGTGAGTATTTGCAGCACATCTTGAGTCTCTCCAGATTTTAAATCACTGCAAGCAAACCTGCCTATTAGCAAAGCTGATTATTTTATAAGCAAACTTTATCAGCCACTTAGAGAGGGGAGAAAAAATGGCATTATTAATGCAGATTGTGTGAAAACTGCTCAGCCACTGTGAACACTGCTCGTCCACCAGCAGGCAAAAAGAAAAATTGAATTATTAATGTGTATTATTAATTCTACCCAAAATCCCTTCAAGGCCTATGAAAGGTTTCAGCATTTCTTTCGAGGGGATTTTCGGGGTGTGCACATCTCCAGCATTATTAAAAGAACATAAATAATGAATGAGTTCTGGAGAATCATCCCCCTAGAAAAGCCAAATGTGCATTGTTAATGCATGTTATTTGTATTAAATGAAATCCCCAGGAAGAGAATTCCAGGAACTGCTGAGTGTCTGTGTCAGACTTGGTGTGTAATGAGTGGACAGAGGGAAAGGAGGGATCAGGAATGGGCTTTGGAGAATTCCAGAATCCTGTTGGGAAGTGGCTTGGACTCAGTGGAAGTTCTGTTTGTGCCACAGTGAGGAAAGGACCAAGGGGAATCCTTTCATTAAAGTCACTTTCCCTAAACAGGCTGTGATAAGAATTTGCTCCTTTAAAATAATTCTGTCTCAGCACATGTTAACCAGTGTTATATGGACATAGTGACCTTCTAAAAGGCAAAATTTGCTAACAAAATGAACATTTGTTACCAAATTGGGATTTAGGGAGCACTGGAAGGATTCACCCACCAACCACTAAAAGGCAAAATTTGATAACAAAATGAACACTTGTTACCAAATTGGGATTTAGGGAGCACTGGAAGGATTCACCCACCAACCACTTCCCCCAAGCCTCTGCAGCAGAGGAAAAGGAAGGAAGGGTGACACAAACTCTGCATTCACATTTATGTGGCTGCTCAGATCAACACATTTTCCCCTCTTTTCATGACAGGATGCAGGAAAATGGGTGTGGAATGTGGGGTGAAAGATGAAAGGTAGGGTGATGTCCCCCTTCAGCAGTTTTTACTTTTGCTCTTCCCTTTCCCCTGAGCTTTAGGGAGAACCTTTGGGCTTTAGCTTTATTTTTCTCCTTTAGAAAGGAGAAACAAACATTCCCAAATGTCCTGTTTTCCTCATCTGCCTGGTCCCAGAGGGGGTTCTCCATCCCTGTGGATCCTCCCAGCTTTCCCTGCCTTCACCCCCTTGGCCTGGGGATGCTGAGGCAGGGCAGGAGTCAGTCAGTGGCTTTTGGGAGGATCTTGAGGAAGTTTTTACTGGGGAAAGGCAAACCCAAAGTCTCAAGGTGTAAAATCAGTGCTGGAGTCACTGGAATTCCTGTGCATGAGGGAGTGAGGACTCTCTAATGTGTCAGGGGAGGATCTGTCACCTGCTCAGGAGCTGGAGAACATCAGACTTGTTTTGAAGTCACATTCAGCCATCAAATCTTTTATTTTCACCCTGAATTTGTTTTGCACATTTATTTTGGTTGCGCTGTTTAAAAGAAATCATCATTATTATTGTTCTGGTTATTTATTTATTATGAAAATTGCCCAGCAGATTGTCAAGGCTTTAAACAACACAGCATTTGAGTTTTTACACCCCTCTCCCTGCAGACCTGAACAACTGCAGAACAGATGGTTCAGCTGCTAGTGGAGGTAAAAAAGCTCTGCAGATTAAAAAATTGTTGGCTATTTTTATGCTGTTTCTGCTTTGGCATTTTGCCTCACTTTTGCATCTTTGCCTAGCACAGAAAATGAGCCATTCCTGAATGTTTTCAGCTTTTAAAAACTTCTTCTAATGATGCACAGTTTATTCTGTGTAGGAGCTCAAAAGTGAGATCTGACCCAGAGAAGGAGAATTAAAAGTAATGGAGTATCTTTGGAATTTCTGATGAAATGAATATTTTGTCTTGGGATTTTTCTCCTTTCAATTAAGTCACTTGCCTTGGACAGGCTGTGATAAGGATTTGCTCCTTTAAAATAATTCTGTCTCAGCACATGTTAACCAGTGTTATATGGACATAGTGACCTTCTAAAAGGCAAAATTTGCTAACAAAATGAACATTTGTTACCAAATTGGGATTTAGGGAGTTTAAAAAGCCCCATAGATGATCTCTGTGCTGTGTTGGTGTTCAGAGGGGTCTGGGCTTGGGGCAGAATTGACTGGAGATTCCCAAAAAAAAAACCCAAAAAACAAATCCTGCTTTTCTTCTTGTGCCTGCAAAAAATCCTCACCCTGACCCCAGTGCCCCACCCCAAATTTTGCACTCCCACCTTCTCCCCCACCCCCTGCACTTGGTTGTTTCTCTCTTTTCCACGGGTGTGCAGTTCTTTAATGATCACTGTGATCTCCACAGGGACAATATTTAAGGAACTGCAATACTTAACAACCTCCTTACCTTAATTGAGTGTTTATCTCAGCTATTAAATATTCTTCAGAGTTCTTTCAGACAAAAACCTTGAGGTGCTCATTAAAATTAATGTGTGTGGTTGGTTTGTTTGGCTGCCAGAAAAAGAAAACACACACACACAAGGGTTTCAAGCCTGGTAATGTGCAAAGGTGAGAACCAGGATGTGAGGGGTGTGAAGGAACTGGGAACTGCAGAGATTTTCTCCTAATTCCCTATTTTCCTAATATTTCAAACCTACCCATGCTCTGATGATGCAGCACAGGGTGATTTTGGCTAAAGGAAAGGTGTTTTTATTAGATATGCTTCAAAATTAAAGGGAAAAAAAAGGGATAATGAAGGTAAAGCCTCAGTATTGATGCTGTAAATTCAGCAAGATTCTGGAATCACACCAAGCAGGCACAGGCAGCTGCTCAGCTGGTGCTGGAGCCCCAGGTCACAGAAGATTTGAAGTGGCATTAAATCCCCCTGCTGCCATGGTAGGCACTGGAAAGGCCAAGAAAAAAAATAGATTCTGTGGGTAGGGATGAAATATTCCAGACAAGCTGATTACCTCATGTGAGAAAATGAGTTCATACTCGCAGCAGCCCCATAAATTGTTTCTTCTTTTGGGAGGTTTTTCTTTCAGCTGTTGTGATATTTGGAATTAAAGGGCTTTTCTTTGTGGGCAGTGCCAGGGTCAGAAATGCCATGGGTGGGGCTGAGCCCACACTTCTGATAGTGGACAAGGTGAAAGTGGAGGATTTCTGCCTTAAATAGAAGATTTTGCTGAAGAACCACCAAAAAAATTGTCCATAGCACAAGGGCTGGGCCATGAAAATCACTAATAAAGAACAGAAAATCCATTTGTTATTCCTGTGGGTCAGTTTTAGGCACAATTGTATCACTTTTTTGTGCCAAGCTTTTGCCATAATATTTTTATATCCTGATGATTTCAATTTGTTCAAGCCCAAAACAGAGGTGGTCAATGGAGAAACTGGACAGGAAAAAAACTGGATATTGAAACTGTTTTACAGAGGTTTCTAATGTGCTGCTTTTTCTGGGTTCAGGGGTGTTTTTGGAAGGAGTAATGGAATTATTCTGACTATGACAGTGCTGACAGCAAGGCTGATTCTAGAATGATCATGGAAAATAAAGGGAATTTGGCCTTCATTTGAAAAATGGGTTGACAAACACAAAAAAAGGGCAACCAACAATTAAAAAAAAAAGCAGATTATAAATTTAAGGATTTACAGTAGTCAATACAAAAGAGAAAAAGGCTTAAAATGTTATTATTTGGGAAAAAAAAAGAAAAAGAGTGAATGGCCTAAAGGAAAAATGGGATGAATGATAAAATTATTTAAGTATTAACACAGCAAAATGATCTCATCCTGAGCTCTCTTTTAAACAGGGAATATCATGTATTTCCTTTGGATTCTGATCAGAAAATCAGCTTGGCTGTTCCAGGGTGACTCTGTTGAATTGTCTGCAAGAATATGAGAATTCAAGTACCACAGGAAAGGTTTATCAAAAATCAATTAAATGGAGAAATTTCACAGGTAAGAACGTCCAGACCTCAGTGATCTGTCCAAAGCAGCAGTGAGATTTCAGGGCTCAAAGTCACCTGTGGGCCATAAATTTAATAAATTTTCCATCAGAACCCAGAGGAAAGGTTCCAGGAGGGAATGGCAGATGTTCAGAAGGCTTTGCAGTTTTTTTATTCATGAAAATTCAGTGTAATATGTTTAAAGCACCAACTTCCAAGAAAGATCAGATGAGTTTTCCTCCAACTTTTGCCTTCTGGAACTCAGGAGTCACTGTTGACCCTCTCAATTTTATTTATTTTTTTCTTTTTTTATTCTCCTTTAAGTGTAGCTGGGATCCAGCTGCAAAGGAGAGTGGAGCAATTATCCAAACAATGATAAAAACCCTTCCTGTGCTGATGTCTGAAGTGGTGCTGGAGGTGGCTGCACATCCGTGCTCAGAATGGGAGAGGAGCAGAGGGACCTGCCAAAGGTGAGCTGAATTACAAACAACACTTTGCTGGAGTTCTGGCAGCAGAGCTGAGCCATCAGTTGTTCACTCACTCTTAATAAACAGGGGTGAGGAAGGAAAATTGTCATTAGAAACAGCTTTTTTTTGGTCTTTTATCCTCTGTCCCTCCTTCTGTGCTGCAGTAAATATTGATTTGTGGGCAGGAGCAAGGAGGGCTTTGCCTGTGCCCATTCTGATCTCATCAGAGGTGAGTAGCAGAGGGCAATACTAAATGACATTTTCCCCAGACCTGAAACCACTCTGGTGTTTAAAAAAAAACTTGCAGCATTTTGCTGAAAAACTCCAATAGTTGTCATTGGGAATTGGTGTTAAAATCGTGCTGCAAAAAATTCTGAAAAGGGGAACTCTCAGAGCAGCTCTGCAAGTATTGCATCAGCTGTTCTGAGAACACTTTTATTTTGTTTTTAGAACATAATAGAGGAGTGGAAGGGAGAGGAATTTACCTGGCAGTGTAAAATGGATGGATTTCTAGCAGGATTCTCTGGTCCTGCCTGTGGAGAGCTCAGAGTTCTGATACACCATGTCAGTGGCCTGACCTCGGTCCCAGTGAGGAGAGAAATGACACGAATTTAATGTTTGTTGTGGGGCTCTGGAGTTGTTTGACACACCCCAGGCCTCCTGGGGTCTCATCCTGTTAAAGTTCAGGGCAATCAGAGCGTTCCAGGCCCCTGTGCTGGGCAGGGAATTGCTCCTCTGGCAGCAGCTGGAGGATGCTCCACGTCAGGCTGTGACACTTGGCAGCTGTGACAGCACAGAAATGGCAAAGGCTGGCTCAGAGCAGGGGATATTTCATCTGTGTCAATGTCCCAGCTGCAGTTCCAGGCTTTGGGAAGGTCAGGGTCTCACCTGCTCCCTGGGTGACCTCACACAGTGCCAGGAGAGGGTCAGTCTCACACCTTGGATGCTCAGCACAGCTCAGAGAGCCAAGCTCAAGGACAGCACACCCAGAACCTTCCTGGGGAAGGAGAGCTCTGGGATTTCTTTCCAAACCCACTTGAATCCAAAGGGAGGTGAGGGAGGCCCTGGCACAGGGTGTCCAGAGAAGCTGTGGCTGTCCCTGGATCCCTGGAAGTGCCCAAGGCCAGGCTGGACAGGACTTGGAGCAGCCTGGGATGGTGGAAGGTGTCCCTGGCCATGGCAGGGGTTGAAACTGGGTAATCTTTAAAGTTCCTCCCAACCCATTCATTTAATGATTCTGTGCTCCTTAGAAATCTCAGTTTTAGATCTTAATCAGCTTCCTTATCTTTATCAGGAATGACAAACTGAGGGTGCTTTCAGTTGGCTGCACACCTCACTTTGGTGTCAACAAAAATGTGCAAAATGCAGCCACAAAGATGGATTTGCTTTAAAAAAAGCTTCAGAGCCACATTCACAACAGCAGTTGGGCCAGTATTTCATAGTGGTACTTTTGTTTTAAGGAAAAAAAGGGAGATTTGATGTAAAAAGATACTTAAGTGTATTTCTGCCCTTAGGTAGGCTGATGTTAAATTTGGGCAGATGTTCAAATCCTGAGCTCATCAGTCCCCAGGTGCCACCAGAGTTGTTGTGCTTCATTGGGTTTAATTTTCCAGGGAAGCACATCCCTGTCTGTGAGCAGATCTTTGCTTCAGCTGGGCTGAAACTTGGGCTGGTGCCCATCTTGGTGTGTGAACATCTCAAACATTTCATAATCATCCAGAAAAACAAACCAGGAACCAACCAGGAGAGTTTGATTGCTGCCTGCATCAGGAGATCAGCCCTCAAAAGTCAGGCNGGTTTAATTTCCCAGGGAAGCACATCCCTGTCTGTGAGCAGATCTTTGCTTCAGCTGGGCTGAAACTTGGGCTGGTGCCCATCTTGGTGTGTGAACATCTCAAACATTTCATAATCATCCAGAAAAACAAACCAGGAACCAACCAGGAGAGTTTGATTGCTGCCTGCATCAGGAGATCAGCCCTCAAAAGTCAGGCTGTGGGTAGGATAGAGGCAGGATCTGCTTTCCAACAACCTTGAGAAATTAGTGAAGAAAGAAAGATAAAGCCACAGTTAAGGAAAAAAAAAATTCATTAGGTAACACTTTTGTTTCTGATGCATCGTTGGATGCAATTAAATTTTTGGCAGGAGCAGTGGTATGAAATGTTTTGTCCAGAAGGTTGTTGTAGCTAAAGCTGAGGCTGGACAGCCAAACAACCATTGTCATCAAAACAGGGGGGAGGAAAGTTGGCTGCTTACAAAAATGCAGGGCAAAGTGCTGATCCCAGTGGGAATCCAGGCTGGATTCCTGTTGGGGATGGAGCTCATGACCCTGCCATGTGTGAGGGTGGAGGAACCTGTGGGTACAAAGTGCAGATGTGGTTTTATTCCATGAGGAATAGACATTATTCCTCTGTCATGTGAAACATTGAATTCAACCGTCCTGCATTCTGAAAAAAAAACCCCAAAAACCCCCAAAAAACAAAAAAATGACCCAAAAACCCCCCAGAAAACCCCCCAAAAAACCTCTCAAAA
>VWYE01013408.1:61053-85124 GCA_013398995.1 Alaudala cheleensis
TATTTTATTTTATTTTATTTTATTTCATTTCATTTCATTTCATTTTATTTTATTTCATTTCATTTCATTTCATTTCATTTCATTTCATTTCATTTATTTTTTAAATTTTTATTTTATTTTATTTCATTATATTTTATTTTCATGCCTTTTTAGTAGCGCATCCATCACTCTTAGGACTTTGACACATTTTTTCCTGAGACAAAGTTGTGATTAAATGGGATTGGAAAGAGAGGTTAAGGCAGGGTTTACTCAGTAAAATGAAGCATAATTATTTTTTAACATCTTCTGCCTTTCATATTCCTTTAATGATGCCCTTTCAGTGCTTAAAAATCTCATCCACGTTGTAAGATGTCACATTTCTGATGGACCTCTGTTCACTGTTAATTTAGCTCTGATTGATCCTGAAAATCTGCAGCATTTTCTTCTACAGCATTGCAGGGACAAAGTCTCCAAAAGTCCTGGAAACTCTGCTTTAAAGCCCTGAGTGTGGGCAGAGACTCTCAGATAATCACAACAAACATTTTGATGCTTTGTTATTCCATCTGAATAAGTCTCTAATCTAAATATAATCAACTTTCCTGCTTGCACACGAGATTATTATTTTTTTTTTAATTAGTAATTAAGGGTTTGGCATATCAGAAGTGTTTCAGATTCATGGAAGTGTCCAAAGAAAATGGAATTTTAGCACTTTTTACTAAGCAGTGAGTAAAGGTGGAGAACTAAAGCAACATGATTTGGGGTGTTGACTTTGAGTTTTCAATGAGCAACTTGCTTTCCTGCTAAAATTCTCCTCTTGGGGCTAATTCCAGAGGGGTTTTTTAAACAAAATTCCATCAGGAATGACTTCACCTGCTTCTTCAGCTCTGTCTTGAGGGCAGTGTGGGTGGAAATGAGACAGCAGCAGGGGGAGGGAGGGATTGATGACCACGGAATCAGGAAAAGGAAAGCAAATCCTCTGGGTCTGCTCTGTGCTCCCTCCCATTTTAACCACACCTGAAATTTGGGGCATCATTTATTTGTAGCACCTTTGGTCTTCACTGATGAAATAACACAGGATTGATGAACAGGAAAGTGATTTTTGGGGGGGAAATCAAAATTTTCACGTGGTTGGAGAAGAACAAACGTTGAATTTTACCTGCTGCTACTCACTGCCTTTCACCTCAGCCCCAAAGTTGCAGGAAATTCTGTCTGCAGCCATAATAAGGATAATAAAAAAGTACCAGGTGTTGGCAGTCTGTTGAGAAAGCAGGTGGCTGCTCCTAAATCTGATTCCTGGGGTTTGATGGCAGTAAAAGAGGGAAGGGAAGCAGAGTGGTTACCCACAGAGGCTGAATGAAATTCAGATTTGTTTCAGCAGGGCATTAATGGGGATCCTCAGAGGGAGAGGAGTTTGGTGCTGGGTGGGAAATCATCTGGACAGGGGTTTTGGAGCTGGGACAAAATGTTACAACTCCAATTTTGACTAATTCCATTTATTCTGCCCAATAGCTCGTGTCCATATCAGATGTCCCATTAATGATCTTTTTTTGGTAAGAATTAAAGGGGATTTCCTTTGTCTTCACTTCTCATGTCTTTATGGTTCACATCTAATTATTAAATTGATAAGTGCAGGCAGCTCTGCTGATTTTAACTCCTGGAAAATCCATTCTGAAAAGATCAGTTCCACTTCCTCCCTTCCCTGTTGAGATCTTTAACACCAGAATTTTGAATCAAAAATACAAATTCACCATTAAAAAAAACCCCAGCACAGAGATGTGTCACAACATTCTGAGCCTGCTGCTTTTGAAAAAAATTATTTTAAGTTATTTATGATGGGTTTACACAGAGAAAACCCATTTAGAGGTGTTCATCATGTTAGAAGACATAACATTATATTTACACTTTTACAGGTGTAAAAGGTGGAAGTGGAATAATCAAAGCAGGAATATTCCCTGCAGGTCCTGCCCAGCCCCAAAAACTCAACTGCAAATTGTGTTTCTGGGTTCCCTGACTGACCCAGGGGGATTTTCTCACCTTCTGCACATTCTTCTTTTATTAAATGCTCTTACTTCAATATATTTTTGTAGTTTATCAGACAGATCCTTTAAAACTTCAGCCAACAAGCAAATATTTAAGGTGTGGTCATGGAGCTCCATAAAATTCTCAGTGAATTTTTGATCTTGTGGCTATTTCCTAATTTTTGGGGGGAGAATGGAAGCCAGCAGTGCCCTTCAGAGCATTTGTATTTTTAGCTTGGGCCTTCTTCAAGACAGAATTAATTGGATTGCTCTACCAATGTCCAATTAATGACACTAATACTTAAAGTGTGTGAAGAAGTTCCTTTTAGCAGTAATGAATTATTTACAATTTTAAAAAAATGATTTAAAAATAATTTTTACCTGAGTAATAGAATTGTGATCTCCTACCACTTCAATTCTGGTAAGAACTTTCCCATTTTTAGGAATCAGGCATTTAAAAATGCACAGATTTTGGGTGATTTGGCAGAAATGCTTGCCTGGTGTGGTTTCTCCTGCCCTGAACATCTGGCCAGATGTTCCTTCCCATCCCTTCTTTAATTCCAGTGTGAATTTGGAATCACTTGGAGAGGAGGCAGCTCCATCTGGGTTTTCACACCAGTCGTGTCAATGCCTGGCCTTGGGTTGTGGGATGCTGTGAAAAAAACAGGATTAATATGGGAAAACCCAGGATTAATAAGAATTTTAAAAGGATTGATTAGGAAAAATAGGATTAATGGGAATTTGGGGTGGTTTTTAGGGGTGGTTTTGCCATTAGAGGGGGATGATACAACATCACTGTCACTGTTGTTTGTCCCCACCATGTCACCACTGCCTGGGACAGCTGAGACCTCCCAGTGCTTTGCAGGATTTGGATTTTGGGATACAGATCCCATCCTGGAGGAGCCAGGTGTGGATCCCTTGCACACCCCTGTGTGTGTGCAGCAGCAGCAGGAGTGTCTGGGTGGGGATTTGATGGATACAGCAGATGGCAGCTCCAACGTGTGAGGAGTTGATCTGCAGTGATGAAGACAAGTGTAAAATTGGATTTTGAGCATCTTCAGACGTGCACAGCTCACTTGCTTGGGATTTCATGCAAAATAAGGGTGAGTTCTGTGACAATTTGTAAATTTGGCTGAGGGGAAAAGCCATTAATGATCAATCCTGGTGGCTGTCTCACTCCTGGAGGGATGCAAATGGTGCAGCCTCCTGTGGGGGCAGAGGGGAGGATTCACCAAAGGCCTTTGGGGAGAGAAGTTTTACCCAGCTGGAAAAATGGGAGCTAAAAATGAACTTTCAGAGCTTTATTGTGTAAAACTTCTCTTTTTGTGGTGTGTGGGAAAAGAAATTGTTCAAAACGTTGCTGTTACATGAGAAGTTTGCAGAGTGAGGGTTTGGTCCCTCTATAATTTAGAGTTTAGAAGTTAATTAGTGTGTTAGTGTAGATGATTAGTTAATTAGGATGTATAAATCTGAGAGTTTGTTACCTGTAGGGTTACACAGGAAGGGCTGGGTGGATTTGCAGCAGTTTATCAAGTTTGCCTTTTGGTTCAACATTTTTTCTGTCTGTGGACTTCTGAGTTCATTTTCACTGCTTTTCTAAGAGCTTCAGCTGTTTGCACCCTTCAGAACTCGCCTAAAGGGCTGCTGCTTAATTAGGGTTGAATTTCACAACACAAACCCCCAAATATCAGCATTTTTGGTCCTTCCAGCCATTGCCAGTGGCTGGAAAATTCCTGGATGGAGCTGCAGGGAGAACACACCTGGAGCAGCACTTAAAATTCTGCTTCATGAGTGGCTGTGTTTGCAAATTCACCCCTGAGCTGCTGCTGGATATTCCTGCTGGGTATTCCTGCTGGATATCCTCTGGATATTCCTGCTGGATATTCCTCTGGATATTCCTCTGGATATTCCTCTGGATATTCCTGCTGGATATTCCATGTGGATCTTTGTAGTGGGTATTTCTTGTGGATATTCCTGCTGGATATTCATCTTGGATATTCATCCTGGATAGTCATGTTGGATATTCCTTCTAGATATTCATCCTGGATATTCCTGCTAGATATTTATACTGGATATTCCTGCCTGCATGTTCATACTGGAAATTCATTCCTGCTGGATATTCATCCTGGAAATTCATTCCTGCTGGATATTCATCCTGGATATTCCTGCTGGCTCCTCTCTGAACAAGCAGTTCCTGCAGATATTGTCAAGGGGAATTCTGAAATAATATTGCAATCAACACAGATCTGAACTTGACCTTTTTTCTTTTTATTTTTCCCCAAACCCTGAACTATAAACGTAGCCAGGCTGGGGTTTGGAAGGTGAATTAGGCAAAGCATTGAAAACATGGGTTGGTGCAAATTTCTTTAAAGAATAACTTTTTATTAATTTATTATTAGATCTAAATGATTTCCTGTAATCCAGGCCTCCCTTTGCCATGTGCAGGGAGCAGTTTCCCAGTTTGGGAATGGGGTTGGGAATGGGACAGTCTCTGCCTGAGGCTCTGAGAAACTCAGCAGTGACCCAAGAGCTGCTGGGCTTGGAAATGAGGTGCTGGTGATGAAATTTAACATCAAAATCTCTCAGAATTCAGTCAGGAAGGACTCAATCTTCATTTGGATTTTCAGCCAAACCCCACCATTCTCTCCTTTACAATATAAAAGTCCAGAAATTCAGGGTTTTTTAGTTTTTAGCAGTAATCTTGTTATAGTTGTCTAAATTAAACCAGATGATGGGAATGCTGGTGATGGAAATGCTGAGTCCATGACCCCATCCTGCTCCCTGAACACTTCCTGGGCCATCCCCAGCTCAGCTCCCTGTCTGGTTGAATCTTGGAAAGCTCCAGGAAGGAGGATGAGTTGCCAAAGCAGCATTTTTACACAAACCAGCAAAAATAAAACCCCAAACCCCAACAAAAAGTGCCACACAAACACCTCAGTGAAATCATATTTTCACTTTCTGTATGAGGAGTGGAGTGAAAAGGAAGCTGGCAGAAATAAATTCATTCATCTGGTTCTGAAATCCTGAAGAAACAAAAGAGGTGAGGAAATTGGTGTAGCCTGAAGTGCCAGGAAATGAAATAATGGCAGAATATAAATATTTGAGAGAAGTACCTGATTTTATTGTGCTGCCATCATAGAAAAGGCAGAATGGAATGAAGCAGAGATCATTTGGAACCTTCATTCTGCATTTTGCTCCTGCAGAAGCTGTTGGCTGAGTGCTACACANATGAGTTGCCAAAGCAGCATTTTTACACAAACCAGCAAAAATAAAACCCCAAACCCCAACAAAAAGTGCCACACAAACACCTCAGTGAAATCATATTTTCACTTTCTGTATGAGGAGTGGAGTGAAAAGGAAGCTGGCAGAAATAAATTCATTCATCTGGTTCTGAAATCCTGAAGAAACAAAAGAGGTGAGGAAATTGGTGTAGCCTGAAGTGCCAGGAAATGAAATAATGGCAGAATATAAATATTTGAGAGAAGTACCTGATTTTATTGTGCTGCCATCATAGAAAAGGCAGAATGGAATGAAGCAGTGATCATTTGGAACCTTCATTCTGCATTTTGCTCCTGCAGAAGCTGTTGGCTGAGTGCTACACAACATTTACCTCGTTCACAAACGAGAATTTGAATACAATGGCTTTATTTGGAAGTGATATTTGCATATGCACTCATAATTTTTTTTGGGTGGGAAAGAAGTTATTCTGTCTAATACATGTGAGAAATGAGCTGACTTGCCACCAGCAGCCCTGGAAATGGAGTTCAGGAAGTCCCTGTGATGGAGGAGGAGATTTGCATCTCCACACGAAGCAGGAGGCTGTGATTTCTCCCTTTGTTTAAAGCATTCTCTTCTTGCTTTGATTTTCTCACCTGCAATTTTATTTATTGAATTTTCAACTAATTTGGTTTCAAAGCAAGCAAGCAGATGGAAAAAAATATCAATAGCTTTTGCCACCATGAAGCATCTCTTGCATCCAGGAAATATTTATGTTCCTAAAGAAGGTAACACTGAAAATCTCTCTATGGAGAAGCAGGAAATGAGTCTTAAAAATGCAAAAAAAAAACCCCAAAACCCTTTGTAATGAGATGGATCTGTGCATGTTGCATGGGGTATTAGACAATAATTTATCCAGCCAGAAGTGTGCTCACCTATTTTCAGTTTATGAGCACAGATAGACTGGGAACAAAGCTCTGCCTTCTGAGAAGATAAGTGCTTTTTAGAGATCTCTGGGCTCTCTGGGGTTTTAATTAGGGATTTTTAGAGCTTTTGTATACGAGCTTCTAAGACCTTCTCACTTCAAAATACAATTCAGATTTTTTTTTGTGTCCTCCCTTGATCAATTTTAAGGCCAACAGTGAAGGTGGAAAAGGATTTGTTCCTAAATACTAATGAGTGTTTTTCTCAAAGGAGAAGGAACTTCTGGCAGTGAGTGTGGGGAGGTGTTGGGATATCCATAAATTTTAGACATTCAAAAATAATTGTAGAGTATTTGTAATTAATAGAATTATTTAATTATGCTCCCAAATTCAGGCTTTGGCTGGTGGTTGTGGGGTTGGTGCTCCATGCAGCCCTCAGGGTGGGAGTGGTGTGTGTGCTTAAAAATCAGAAAGAAGCTGTGGTGGCCATTTCTGAGCTGAAATGAGCCCAGAGCCCCCATGGAGGTGGCCCAGGGAGCCTCATCCATGCAGGAGCTGGATTTTGGGGATTTTTGGGAGGGAAGGGATGCTCAGGAAGCTCCAGGAGCACCTGCTGGCTCCTCCAGGGACGTGGTGACACCCCTGTCCTGCTGAGCCAGCTCCAGAGCAAGGCTCACAGGCAGCTTCTCCATCAGAAGCTCCTCCAGAGATGAAAAAAAACCCTTTTAAATTCATTTTTTTCCAAATCATTCCCTTTCTTCAGTTGCCATGGCTGTGGTGAAGCCTTGTCTTCAGCTGGGCTGGCACTGACAGGAGCTCTCTGAGTCAGCAAAACCTGAATGAAAACTGATGGCACCTCACTTAACACACATTTTATAAATCAGATTTATCCCTGGGGAAGAGCAGCAGCCACAGGCATTGCTGGCAGTCTCGATTCAGATTTTTAACATTATTTTTATCCCATTTTTTGTGCATCATCTGCCAAAAGAAAGGCCCTGGAAGTTTGACTCAGGGTGTGACGTGAGAGGAAGCAGATGGCAAATGCCACCCAAATTCAGGGTTGAGCCCTGATGGGTAAAAACCTGTGGGAAAACTCCCTATTTTTAAATATTAGTGAGCTCATTTTGTCAAACTGAGGGAAAACTCTCTTTTCCTTACACATTCAATGCATTATTTGATGTAAGTACTACAAAACAGGAAGTGTGTTCTTCTCTTTAGCTTCTGTATTTTGAATTAAAAGAAAAATTTAGCTAGATAATTTTAATTTCAAAAAAATAATCCCAGATCCAGCATTTCTGAAGTTCTTGTGATTCTTTTTGTAGGATTTTATAGGAGTTTTTACAGCTTATGGTAAATATTTGTGTTTACCCTGTGTAAGCCTTGTATTTATATACAAATATATATGAATATATACAAATACATCTTAAAGGTTGGTCTTAATGATTCAGTAATTTTATTGATTTGATGAGTTTTATGATTCTATAGTTTTATAATTCCATAGTTTTATGATTCCATAATTTTATGATTCTCTAATTTTATGATTCTGAATAAAGGCTCTGATGTGGGAAAAATTTGGGGCTGACAGGATAAACTTGTTATGATGAATAGGGGGAAAAAAATCAGGCTTAAACAAATGTTTTTCCTCTGAAAAGAGTTTGGCACAGAAATATTTCTTGCTGAATTACCTGAACATTTGTGAAATCAAGACAAGAGCTATGGGTGGTGCTTTCAGCCACAAATCCCTGCCAGAAGGACATGAAAAAAACCCTGTTGTTATCATGTAATTGTTATTGTTATCAGGTAATTCAGCAGCCATGGCTTCAGTTTTATGCCTAAAATTAGATTAATCATTTAGAAAACACTGTCTGGATTAAAATATTTCCAGCTTTAAATAATCACTGAATCATTGTGATCAATTCTAGTCACTGTTTTAATAAATACCTTCAGTTTTAAGTATATTTTTCAATCACAGTGACCAAAAATTGGATGTTATCCCTTTCAGCTGGCCTGAATAATGCATCTGCAGTCTTGTTCACCCTGTAGTTGCTGTAGTTTCAGCCTGGGAGGCTTTTAAGTTTGTTTTGATTTGCACTGCCAGGAACTCAGCGACTCAAACAGAGAATTTCTGAAGAATCCATCTCAGAACTGCTGTTATTTGATGTTTTCTCTGGCCCTCTGGAGAAAAAAAGGGAGGATGCTGATGGAAAAACGGGAGCTGTGGGGAAAAGAGAAGGGTGGCAATAGCACAGAGAGGCTCTGGAGTGATTGATGAATAAAAACACACAAGTGTTCAACACATGGGAGGATGAACAACTCAAAAATAAACAAATGGGAAGGTTTTTATCAGGTGAACATGCTGGATAAACAGGGATGCATCCCTCAGACTGGGGCAGGGCTGGAGATGAACTGGGGGTGGGAGATGGGGAATGGATCCATTGATTGGGGTTTAATTAATTGCCTCTCACCAGGTGAGGGATGGATTTCCTTCTTGCTGTGCTTGGTTGCAGAGTGTTGGTTTAAAGTGCCCAGAAAACCCCTCTCAGACACAAACCCTGCACAATCCCATCCCAGATTGTCCAGAGTGTTTAATTTTGGGACCAAGACCAGCTCACCCCACCCCATCCTTTCCCATGCTCATCCCTCACTTTTTAAAAAGAACCACCCAGGACCCAAACGAAATGTTCCTTATGTTTTCACCTTTCATTAATCAACCCCTAATCTTACAAAGAGACACCTCATTAGCTGGGCAATGATCTAATCCTTAGAACCCCGAGTTTGATTGGCGTTAATTACACTTCCTTTAGGTCTGTGCTTAATGAGCTCTGCCCTGGTCCTCTGGTTCCTTGGCCTGGGATCATTGTCAGACTGATGATTGTATCATTACTTTGCATTGCTGTTTATCTCTTCTCTCTGTTGACAAAACATTCCTTTTCTTTACTAATTCAGAAAATTCCTGGCTCTAGAAGAGGCATGAAAGGTCAGTGATCATAAAAAACTGGCTGGGAACCTACAGAACCTGTTTTGACCTTCCTCATTTATGTTGACTCTGTTTAATGGCTTCCTTTTTGAAAAGAAAGTCAAATCATCTTATCATGAACAGACTAAACCACTTGTTTTTTGGCAAAATAACAGGTAAGTGAATTTATTTGGGTTAATTTTTCGCATTGTTAGGATCCATCCTGTGATGTAAAATAGGAAGCAGAGACAACAGAGAAAGGGTTCAAATACTGCAAAATTTGGGTAAAGAAAGGTTTTGGTATCTCTGTTCCATGTTTGATTTTAAGATTCCAGAATCAACTGCATTACTGAGCTTTCTGAACTTCAGGGAAGATGTTGTAGTTCTACCTCAAAGGTTCTTTTTAAAGCAGATGGTGAAAAGCTTCATTCTCTGACCCTTCCCTGTCAGTTTTCCACCATTCCCAGCTTCTGTTTCACCTTCATGCATTGGTTACCAGTTCCTTCTCACAGCCATGGATGCTTCCAGCTGCTTGTGCTTCCCAACATTCTTTCCATGTCATTTTTGTAGGCTTAGTCGTGTTTTTCCACCGTGGTTAATTCTCTTTATTACAGGGGACACTTGTAACATCAGAAAGTGAATTTTAGCTTAAAGGTTTCATCCATGAAGCAGAGGCAGAAGCCTGAGTGTGTCCTTTTCCCATCCAGGTGTGTCCCTGTCCCTTTTGCACAGGAAGGGAAGGGAACAGGACACCTCCAGAGTCACCCCAGTGCAGCAGAGCTGCCAAGGAACAAAAGCCTCTCCCTTCTCAGACTCCTTTGTTCATCAGTCACACTTTTGACAAGCTGCTCACTCCCTCTCTCCCAGCTTCCTGCATCTCCAGGCAGGAAAGAAATGACAAATCAATGACAAATCGCTCCGAGTTCAGGCAACAAGTAGATCAAAAGCTCAGCAGTGGGAACGTTGCAGTTCCTGGGGGTGGTGGGAACAATCCCAGCCTCCCCCCAAAAATCCTGTCAGCTCCCTTCCTTCAGTCAGCCTTTCAACCCACCCCAAATCCAGGCAGTCCAAGGCACTGGCAGGGAGAGGAGAAGCCTCAAACAGGAGTTTGTTTGACATCAAAGGCTGAGCTCTCAATGTGCCAGGGCACTTTGTGTTTGCCTCCCCCTTTTGCTGCTCCTGCCTCTCTGCGTGTCCCTGTCCCTCTCTGCAGCGCTGCTCTGACTCACTGCTGCACACTCAAACTTCAAAAACACCCCAAACTTCACAGCTTTTCCAAGGGGTTGGAACTTGGTTCTCAGTGCTTGTGTAGAGCCAGATTTGGGCTGTGTAAATCCTGGGCTCCCAGAGTCACTTGAGTGAGGAGAAAACGGCTTTTTGGTGTGGCAATCTTATTTTATGGGGATATTTTGGGGTTTTTTTCCCCTCCTGCTTGTGCCCCACGGTGGAGGAGACACAGTAATACCCTGGAAAATGGAGAGAACTGTTCAGTGATGCTATGGAACAGGAAGGATTTCTTTGGGAGATTCACATTTTAAGGGACACTCAGTGTTTCATTGCTTGTAGAGCATGAACTGCACAAAACCCACACTGTGTGTCCCAGGGATCACCCATTACAGTGTATAAACACAGGATCCCAAAGGTGCAAACTGCTGGTAGCAAATATTTGTGGAGGTTTTTTATAGCAGTGTAAGAAGCCTTTGAAAACAGTGAGTCTGTGTTAGCAAATAAAGCATTTATCCTCCTGTTTTGTACAGATTCCAGTGGCAGAGGCTGAGATGTGAATGTTCTGGTGTCCCTGTCACTGCCAGTTTGAGTTCTTACACCCAGCAATTCAATCTGTGCGGAAAACAGCCCTCAAACCCAACTCAACTCAACCCAACTCAAATTCCAGAGTGGAATTTCAGTATCTTCAATTTTTCAGTAAGTTATTTTTAACCTGGAAAAGTCAAAATGCCTATTTATGATTCCAGGGTAAAGGGGATATTCCTGGGGAAAAACTCTCAGTGTTGATGGGTTGAGCACTTTGAGGTGATGCAGTGTCACATTTTGATGTCCCTTTCATTGCTTTGCAGGACTCACACTGGGGACTCTCCCTCTCTTTTCAGGGTTTGCTGTTGCCTTGGCTTGGAATTCTCTCACACCAAGAACTCAGCTGACCAAGCAAACCAGAATAATTTCCTTATTTAAGTGAGTATTCTCTTTCTGAGGTTATTCTGATTAAATCCTACCAGTGTTTTCCATGTGAAATGAAGGAATATTTTTATTTTCATAAAAATCTGAAAATTCCAAAGCAGCAAAACTCAAATTGTGGACTCCTGACTCTCTTTCTCTCCTTGACCTTTCTGCAGCAGTAAAGTTGCTGTGTCATGAACTTACCTATTAAAGCAATTTTAAACCACATTAGAACTTAATGAAATCTGCTCAGGCCACTTCTTTTTTTCATGTATTTGCTGTGTATCTCATGCCATCTTAATTAATTTTACCCTCACACTGAATGGGTGATGCAGTGGAGGGACCATGAGATGTGACTTTGTGCCACAGCACAATTCATTTTTGTCTCACTGCTGTTCAAGTTTGATGTGTGGAGGCTTAAATATAGTCCTGGAACTCTCAGGCATTGAGGATGGAAAGTAAATTCTATTTTTTTATGTTAAAGCAGATGATCAGAACACATAATTGGCATACTGATGAATTTGTTATTTTTATAACTTCACAGAATGCCCAAAATTCAGCTCATAGTTCTAGTGGCAGATACAGGAATTCAGTTTGCAGTGCTCAGTTCTTTGAATAAATACTTATTAAAGTACAACCACAACATCCCATCATTTATTAGACTTTAACCAGCAGTAGCTTGGAATTGAACTCATTTTAACCACATCCTGTGTGTCCATGTACTTCAAGATGAAAATTCATTAACTTGTGTTGCAAACCAAGCTTTGATACTTTGAAATTCCAGTCTGGGGATATTTTTTCTGTGCCACAGGATTCATTATTTCAGTGTTTTTTTTTCAGAACAAAGCCATGCAGTAGTAAATCAGCATTTACACAGACAGTTCTTGATGCTGCTGCCTGCATTTGCTGTTTCATCACACGAATCAAAGGTGTGGCAGCAAAACTCCAAGTGACACCTTGGACTCATTCAGCTAAAAACCAATCTGCTGAAGAAAGAGGAGAAATCAAAGAGCAAATGGGGATGAACTGCACTGAAATGGCAGAACTCCACCAGGATCAGCCTGGTTTCAGATTTATTGAGCAAACAGACATCCAGGTTAGCAGCTCCAGATGCAGGAGCAGCAGAAACAGAGCACCCCAAACACTCTTCATGGAGATGATAATGAAATGTTCCTGGGGTTTGTCCACAGAGGGCCACTCCTCAGTGATGGAGTGAGCATTCTGTGAATTCAGTTTATTTCCAGTCAACAGAAAAACACCTGAAGCAGAGCTGAGGTGGAATTGAAGTGTTCAAGGCAAAAATGGCTGGCCCCAAAATGCATCAGTCCCAGTTTATGCTCCAAACTCCTTGTGGTTTGGCACCTGTGGGTGGGATTCAGTGGTTTGTGGAGACTTTGGGGTTTTGGGGCTTAATCTGTCCAATTTCCTGTGCTTGAGGAAGTCTTGGAACTGAGCCCTCAGTTTTCTCAGTGTTGCTCCAACCCCTGCTTTGCAGTATCATGTGAAAGATGGGAAATGGGGGAAGTTGCAGCTCTGAGAATCACAGAGTGGTTTGGGTGTGAGGAGGTGTGAAAGTTAATTTCTTTGCATCCCCCTGCCATGGCAGGGACACCTCCCACCATCCCAGGGTGCTCCAAACCCCATCCAGCCTGGCCTTGGGTACTTCCAGGGCAGCCACAGCTGCTCTGGGCAATCCTCCACCTCTGCTTCTTTCCATCAAACATTGTCACAGGACTTGCTGAGTTTGTAGGGCCTGTGCCAGTGTGTCCATCTTCAGGAGAAATTCCACATTTCCCTTGGAATACCAGGTTCTTTCACCAGAGAATGGGACAGCAGCTCATCCTCTGTCACCTTTCCTGCCTGAACTCCCCATGCAGCCACTCTGTGTCTCCACCTCTCCTCCTGCTAAAATCCTCCCAGATTCCCAAGTCCCACCTCAATTTCTGACTCCTCTCTGTGCAGAGCAGGGAATTGACTGAGCAGCACTTGATGAGAGCATCATTTTGTGGCTGCTGACCCTCTTTGCAAAGGTTGGAACTGCAACCAGCCAGACATTGCTGAGCATTCTCTACATAATTTTTATTTAAAATATTCCTTTCAGTCTTTTTATTCTCCCTCTACAATCTGCAAGGCCCAAATCTGTCTTGAATTTTTTTTAGGGATTTCTCTTTCCCATCTCGCTGTATCCACGATGTGTTTTCTTCTTTTGGAAAGGTTCTGCACCATCCTTTCCTGCTGGGATTTTGGGATGTTTTCCCCATTTCCATTCCTCTCTTTCAGGTCAGACTCCCCCTTATTTGAACAGCAGCTTCCCTCTCTGCAGGCAGGTAAAACAATTTCTCATCCTAACAGACTTGAAAAATAGTTTTATTTTCTCATGGCATATTTAAATGTTATCAGTTCTAAAAAATCTTTCAAGCACTGTGTGAATGTACAAGTTGCTAATGGATAATGTTTATGAATTATCCTCTATTTCCTGTGTACTAAGCCAAGTCCAATTTACTTAATTACTGGTTAAATCTTACTCTGACTGTGCTACATTTAAAGAAACGAAGTCTTTGATTAAACTTTTGTAATAATTAATTGCCAGCCAAAGAGAAGGGAAGTTCGGTGTTGGAAAAGTAACAAATTGGATTTTGCTGGGGTAGTTTTGTTGTGTGGTCCGTGGTTAATCCTGTGAAATCACTATGAAATTGCCATTATTATTCTTCAGTTCAGGGCCCAGGAATTCTTTAATTCAATCCTTGCAGGTAATTTGCTCCTGAGGAAAAGGTGGTGTTGCAACATGATAAAGTGAAATTCCTGTAAAATCCTGTTTCCTCTTTCAGGCCACTCCTGTATTCCCAGGACTTGGCTTGGCAGCCAGGCTTTGGGATTTCTCATTTCAAAGAAAAGTGCACTTGACCACAATATTAAGGAGAAATATCAAACAACAATGAAGATAAAATTACCTTAATTTTACTGGAGGCACAGCAGATTTTAACTCACCCTGAAGCTGCTTTTTAAGGCAGGTAGTTTCCATTGAAATAAAGACAAACTGTTTCTTATAAAATACTAACTGTGAAATGACAGTGGGGAAGAAAAGAATCAAAAAAGATCAGGCAATTACAACTCTGATCCTGTGAGGAAAGAATGAAAATGCTGGAAAACAGGAGTTTATTTGGTTTATTTGGCATGGACCAGCATTGGCTGCCTCATCCCTGGTGTGTCCAAGGCCAGGTTGGGATGGTGGGAGGTGTCACCATCATGGTGGTGATGATCTCTGAGGCTCCTCCAACCCAAACCACTCTAGAATTTCATGATTCTGTAAAAATCAGCTTTTTAAAGTGTGTCTCCAGCTCTCTGGAGCTCCTCAAATTGCACCTCCATTGTTTCATTGGTGCAATCTGCAGGCCTGCACTAGAAGCATAAATATATGAATTTATGTTCTGGTTGAAAGCATAGTGTCCTCAAAAAAGGAATAATGTCTTTATTTCGAGGTAAATAAAACATGCATTTCTCCTGATTTTGGCATTGCTTTGCAAGAATCCTGCTAAAATCAAAGGAACTGCACAGGGCAAAAATAAAACAGGGAGACAAAGAGGGAAAGATGGCTTAAATAATCTGGAAAAACAAAAAGTTGTGGTATAAGAGAGCCCAGTGTGATACCAGAGTTCAAGGTGCAGTGCCAAGGAAAAAGGGAAGAATTCATTGCTCTTTCTGTCTGTAAAAATTCACTTGCTTGTGTTGAAACACCTTTTCTTTCTGGAGTGGCTTTAAAGGGAGGAGACAAGAGCAATAATCTCGATGTGAAAATGAAATACTGGAATTTCTGCAGCTTCAGCAATGTTGATAATTCCCTCTCCAGCCCAAGGAGAGGATGGAGCTTAGAAAGCAGTGAAATTTAGGTTTACCAGGGGCTGCTCTCTGGGTAGAAATACTCAATGTTCCTGCTCCTCTTGTGCTGTGTGCTAACTGAGAGCTTTTGCTGTTTTCAACCCTCAGGAATGTCTGCCCCTGTCCCTGATCACTTTAAAGCACTCCAGTTTCACCTCTGAGGTGATTTTCATCTGTTCATTGCAGCACTTTCAGATGCAACAGCAACACCACAGGATTCAGCTGTGAGGATGCTTTAAATGCACCCCAAAGCTGCCAAGTGTCTGCTGCCCTCTAAAGTGATCTGTGCTTTCAGATTTGCTCAGAAAAGCTGTGAGGAAGGTGGCAGGAGATTTTATTTCAGTCTTCCTAATGATTCATAATTAACTTCGAGGGAAAAACTGATATTTTTAACTTCAGATTTGCATGTCAGAACTGATCCCTAAACTCACGTTAGAGCTCTGCCACCAGAATTCCACAAAGGCACTGGCTGTTTTTTTTGGTTTTCCTTAAATTCTAGAGGTGGGAGGAGGGGATGGAAGCAGTGGCTGTCCTGCAGCAGGGACACTGAGGTGTGGAGGAGGACAAAGGAGGGGCAGTTCAGAGCTGAATTCTGCTTTTCTTGGCAATTACACGAACACAGGATGTTTTAATTCTCAGAGTAACAAAATTGACAGGAAGATCCTTCAAAAACAACCCCAACCATTGTCTTAATTCCATGACAGCCATCCAATAGGGGGTGTTTAGGGTGGATATCAGGGAAAGGTTCCTCCCCAGAGGGTGCTGGGCACTGCCCAGGGAATGGGACAGCCCTGAGGCTGCCACAGCTCCAGGGATGTGTGGGCAGGGTGGGATTTTTGGGGTGTCTGGGTTGGCCTGGATGATCCTTGGGGTTCCTTTCCAGCTCAGGATTCTTTGATTCTGTTTTTTTGCTGCAGATCTGAGGCTCAGAGCCACCACGAGGTCCATGAGTTCAAGCTGGATCTGTGGTGTTTGATTTCCCTGTCCCTTGTCCCCAAACCAAAGGGCACCACTGCTGTAAAACAACCCTTTAATGCAGGCTGCAGACCAGGTTTTGGTGCAGACACAATCAGTTCCCTCTTTAAAGATGCACTCTCAGGTCAGGAGGTGTTCAAATGCTGTGCTTAGAGAGACACACAGTTAATTTATCACTTCTTAGATTTATTCAGTCCCACTGAAAGGAGCAGATTGAGTCCAGAGGAAGAGTGGAACAACACAGAGTTTAATCAAACCATCTCTCATTTCTGCTTGAGCTCACTTCTGATGCTCTTTTTTTTTTTAATGCAGGCTGCAGATAGGCTGCCAAAGTAATAAAGGGTTGTGTTGTTTAGTGCAGAATTGTTGGGAAAAAAAAATGCAATCCTGCCTGGATCATTGTGCAGGTTATTGTTATTATGAATATTACACAAGTGTCTCTCTCGATGCAAACAAATTAAATTGCTTTCATGTATAGAAAACATCATTACACTCCACAAGGGAGAGGGCAGTAAACACCATGTCTCAACACTCCATATGCATTTAAACTATTGATTAAAGAGGCAGATCATCCATTTTCCATCAGTTTGGCAGGATCACTTTCCTTCCCAGGAATCTGGGGCTGGTGGCACACCAAGGGATTCCTCAGATGGAAATCACTGAAGACAGCTGGGAGATTACTGAAGTGGATTCTCTGAAATCCCTCACAAAGCATCTCCAAATTAAAGAAGGAATTTCCTGAAGTGAGAATATTTTGGTAAAAATATTTTTAAAAATAACATTTTTATTTTTAAAGTCATTTTCTTGCAGTTCAAATATTTAGTTAAATTTTTTTTGTTAAAATCTGGACAACTGGAGGAAAAATTATGTTTTCTATGTTTTAAAACACTGTGGTGGAGCTCAGGAATTATGAGCCAATGGCTCTCACCTCAGTATTTAGTAAATTAACTGAAAAATAACTACAGAGTAATAATGAGCATGATCCTCTAAGGATAGATTGTAGCAGTCCCAGAAGGAAAATCTCCTTTCCTCTGGGGTGTCAGTGAAATAACAGATAACTCAGAAGTGATACATGTAATTTATTTGGGGTTTTAAAAAGCTCAAGTGCCTATTAAGGAAACTTGGAGCAATCACAGGGCAGGTCATAATGAACTTCCATGGCCTGGAAGCTGCTTAAGGAAGGAAACAATGGAATAAATGGGATTAGCAAATTAGAAATTGGGCTTAAATGGACTTAATTCTGGTTCTGTGTCTGATGGAGGTTTATGGCTTGGTGTTGTATTGTTATTTTTGCCCTCAGACTCAGATAACTGGGCAGTGAAAGGTCCTTGCTATCAATCAAAAACAGCTCCTCATTTTGTGTTTTAGCAGCTTGACTCAATTACCAATAACTGGCATTGCCAGAAAATCTAAATTGCTGTGGAAGGGGAAAGTTTTTATTACCTGATTGATGGAGAATATTTGCAAGTCTGCAGTTTACAGTGCTCCAGAGATAAAAAATCCACCTTTATTTATTTGATTTTATTATTAGGATGACAGTTGGTGTAATAACGAACTTACATTGGGATACAAACCTGTAATTTAAAAAATCACAGATTTTTATGGGAGGAAAAAAAATATTTATGACAGATCATGGAGTTGATGTTCTTGTCCAAACAGAAAATTCTCAGCTTGTGACAGCATCGAGCATTTAATGAACTTTGTTCTCCCAAATACGGGAGATACTGGGAGCTTGGTCATACTGGAGCTCTTCAAACCATCTGGAAGGGCAGGAATGAAATCTTTTCCTCAGTGTGAGCACAAGGAGATGCTTCACATCCCAAGGTTTGCTGCCTTTTCCATCTGCAGGCTGTGAATCCAAGCGTGTGCACACGCAGAGAGGAGCTCACAGGGGCAGTGGGCAGAAGGGGCTTCCTGCCTTGGATGCACATCCCAAGGGCTGCCACGTCTTGGGGAAGTGTGAGGAAAGCTGTCAGATGGATAAAAACAGGCAAGGATGCAATAAAGGCCAGGAGTTTTCCAGAAAAAGCGTTTTTTTTGGTGAATATTGAGGAGGAAAGCAGAGCATGAGCGATGGGGAATGGTTTTACTGACAGTGGGTGAGGAAGAGCTGCTTCACTGCAGATTGTCAGAGCCAGGCAAAACATCCCTGAGGCAGCAGCAGCAGCAGAGCTGGTCTCATCCAGAGCAGAGCATCAGAGTTTAAGCTCAATTATGTTAATTGGGGAGACAGTTGAGGATGGGGAGCGGGTGGAACGTCGGCTTTGAGGGTTATCAGGAGAGGCAGGTGAGCTCTGTGGGGCAGCAGCTCCTGCCTGGATTTCTGCTGGCAGGGCACTCCAGATGGATGAATTTCAGTCCCTTAATGAGCTGCTCCAACTCCTTGTTAAGCCTCAGAGTCTCCTAAGCCCCTCCTTTGTTTGTGGACCTGCACTGTCACAGCTCTGCTCCTCCAGCTGGGTCTGGGATCACTGTACAGGAGTGGTTTAGGCTGGACCTCGGTGGCTTTACAAAGCTGCAAGTGCTGGTTTTGTCATTAGTATGGGCAGGACTCCTCCACTGTGTTAAACTCCACAAATCATTGATTTTTGTCGTAGCTTTGAAGGTGCTTCTCAGGCTCGTGGCTCTTTTCAGGTTGGATGTTGGGCAGGCTGAACTCGTGTTTGATATTGTGAGAAGTTGTGTTTGGATCTGCCTGGGTTGAACGGGAGGTGAAGATGTTCTATCAGTGCCTCTCAGGATGCTTCTGTTTAATGATGCAAGCTCCTTTTTTATTTGATTAGGGACTCAGTGCTATCAAAACAGCCATGCAGCTTTTATTACAGGTGTGCAGAGAGGCTGTGCTGTTCTGTTCCTCGCATGGATGAGTGGTTTTTCACACAAATCTCTCTGAACACCTTTTATTCCTCATTACTTTGTGAGGAGCCCACCCAGCGAGCTGGCCCAGTGGAACAAAGTGAAGGTGTTTACACCTGCCTGGGGAGGGTGGGTTGATGTCACAACAATAATTAAATATGCTGATGTGATCTGAGGATCATTTTCACGGGTGCAAACCGAGACTTGTGCTCCTGATGAGATCCTGCTGGTGAATAATCAGCTCCGTGCCTCGGCGAGGTAAACACAATCTGGGGCTGAATGGATACCAGGGGAAATCCTTCCTGGATTTTCATGAGTCTTTGTGCAGGGGTGTTGTTCTCAGATCCTTTTCCAGCAGGGTTCTTTCCCTTGCAGCCCTTTCCTGAGCAGGGCTCTGGGCTCTCCATGGGCAGGGAAGGGTCCTAGAGAGGGGCTGGGCATGGAGCATCCTCATGGATGGGCACTGGGAGCAGTCTTGGGATAACTGGAGTTGGGAGGGATCTCTGGAGATCACCCAGTGCAACCCCACTGGCAGGGCAGAGTCACCTGTGATGCCTCAGGATTTTATCTTTTCTATTTTCCATAAATTTGTACTCCTGTAAATTCTTTAGTGTGTGACTCCAAACCCCACACACAGTGTGAGCTGCTGCTTCCCCATTGGGGTCACACACAACAATTCCTCTCCAGGCCTGGNCAAGATGCAAATGGACCAAACTGATCCAAGTGTGAAAATCCCTGACCCAGGGTCCATTTTGTCTGCCCTAAATGTCCCTGAAGGCCCTTCAATAAACAGAACTGCTTTTTATTCCCTTAGCTCTGTCTGCCCTCTGTTTTTAGGGAGCCCCAAAAGGCATCACCTGGAGCTTGGTCATCATCAAGGTGAGCTTGGAATATCTCCAGTGAGGGAGACTCCAGCAGCTGTTCCANGGGCTGGGCATCCTCATGGATGGGCACTGGGAGCAATCCTGGGATAACTGGAGTTGGGAGGGACCTCTGGAGATCACCCAGTGCAACCCCACTGCCAGGGCAGAGTCACCTGTGATACCTTAGGATTTTATCTTTGATATTTTCCATAAATTTTATGTGTGTGACTCCAAACCCCACACANGGTGGGATTCCCTCTCAGCCTTCCCTTCTCCAGGACAATCACACCCAGCTCCTGCAGTCTCTCCTCATCAGAGATGCTCCAGACCCCAAATCCTCCCTCTCCAGCAGCTCCTTGTCTGTGCTGGACTCTGGAGCCTGGAATGAGAAGGGATATTCCAGATGTTCCTGAGCAGGGCTGAGCAGAGGGGGAGCAGAGCCAGAAACTGCCCAGAACAGGAAGGGGAAGGAGCAGAATCTGATACAAAGTGAGAAATAACCACAGAATTGCACAGCAGGGAGAGATCCAGCAAAAAATCAGCCCAGCAGGGATCGTGGGGAAGGATCTCTGCCCAGGCTGGCAAGGAACTGATACACAGGTAATGTTTGCAGTGATATTTTTAATATTAGGAAAGCAGCTTCAGAGCTGGGCACTGAGCTGCCACTTCCCATGGCAAAGATGAATGTTTGCAGTGATGCAGGTACAGGTTAAACACCACACCATCCCAATTCTGTTCCTGTTCCTGCAGGGGTGATAGATGCTTGCTGACAGCTTTCCACGGGATCTTTTCCATACTAATTATTGCACTAAACATTCAATAAGGAAAGCAATCTGTCTCTTTATCCCAGCCCCTGATGGGGGCCTGAATTCCATCCCTGAAGTGTAATCAATGCAGTTGTGGCATTGTAACCTAATGCAATTATGTCTAAAATAGGTATTTTCAGGACATGATAAAATCAGCTGGAATGGGAGAAACCATTTATAAAGATCAGCTCATTAGGGAAACTTTATAAAACTTCGTTTTTTCTCTCTGATTTTCTTATCCTGCTTTGTATTTACCAAGCAAAGCCCTCCCTTCAGTAACTTAAAGATTTGTTGGCTTTAATTCTGAGGCATCTGCTAACAAAGGGATGCCATGAAATGAGAACAAAGCCAGGCCTAAAAGTGTCTTCTCAGTAATGAGTCTGCCCCTCGCTGTGATTACAGCACTGGATTAAATTCCAGTGATGTCCCACTTAGGGGAAATACAAAGTGTCACAAATTCCTTGGTGTTTGAGAATCTGTTAAAAAGAGTTGTTCATTTAAGCCATGGGTTATTGGAAATTCTGGTGTAGGGATTAGCAGGTGGAGTTACTCCAGCTTTGCAAAAATGCTGCGAAGTAGGGCAGTGTTTGAGTCACAAAATGTTGAAAAACTGCCCCAAAAAATTGATGTTACTTTAAGTTTCTATTTAATTCTACACCTGATAGTCCTAAACTGTTCAGGATTTTTTTCAGGGGCTACTGTTGTACAAATAATTCTGCTCTTTTGGCTCAAATTAATCTAATTTTCCACTGTGGAATGACTATGGAATAACATAAAACACAAAAATCTAAATTTTTTAGTTTTTAGTGATTCAAACCAAGATGTTCAGTTTCAGATCAGCTCAGGTTTTCCTGGGTGAACAGGATGTTTCCTTTTTTAATTACATATTTAGCAATAAAAGCTTTGCCTGCTGACTTACTGTGGCAATTTCTGCAGCTCATAATGCCAAGGCTGGAGAAATCTCTGCTGTGCTTTTTATCTGGTTGTTACCGTGGTGTTTTAGCATGTAAGTAATGAAAATGTTAATGTTTATGGATTTATTTGTTTACTTCTAGTCACCTGCTTGCAGTAATATTAGAATTTGGCCATATTGTTCTGCTGCTGTTGCATAACTTTGCCTAGAAATAATAATTTTTAAAAATTGCTTTTATGGATGTTGTGGGATTATTTCTTGAATGATGTGTTAATAACTTTACCTGAAGGTGAGGTTCTACCACTCAGATTGGAAAAAGGACAAAAGTGGAAGCAAGGACTGGAATTAAGAAGGTGTCAAATGAGTGTTCAGATGGTTCCTGGTGTTTAATTAATTTGGGGGCAGCTGGAAGACACCAGACAGTGAAAAGCAAGTTGATTTTTTGCCACATTTAGTCAGGATGGGTTTTTTTTTTTTTGGGTTGANTGGTGTTTTAGCATGTAAGTAATGAAAATGTTAATGTTTATGGATTTATTTGTTTACTTCTAGTCACCTGCTTGCAGTAATATTAGAATTTGGCCATATTGTTCTGCTGCTGTTGCATAACTTTGCCTAGAAATAATAATTTTTAAAAATTGCTTTTATGGATGTTGTGGGATTATTTCTTGAATGATGTGTTAATAACTTTACCTGAAGGTGAGGTTCTACCACTCAGATTGGAAAAAGGACAAAAGTGGAAGCAAGGACTGGAATTAAGAAGGTGTCAAATGAGTGTTCAGATGGTTCCTGGTGTTTAATTAGTGGTGTTTGGGGGCAGCTGGAGGATACCAGACAGTGAAAATTTCAGCAAGTTTATTTTTTGCCACATTTAGTCAGGATGGGGTTTTTTTTGGGTTGAAGCCATTTTTTCCAGACCTGAACTAACCCTGAGCTGATGGGACCAGCCTCAAAAGGAAAGGAGAGACCAAACAATTCTTCCTTTTCGAGTTTCCATTTTTTTCAGGCAAAACAGAACAGAATCAAACAAAAAAAAAAGCAAAAAATTCTTCTGGAAAACTCAGAATAAGCAGAGTTTCCCATTGGGGGTGGCAGAACCTTCACTAGTTCCTGCAGCTCAGCTTTCCCCTGTGTGCAGCCTCCTCCAGAAGGCAAAGTTACCTGGGATTGCATCCCAGGAGGGGTTTTTGGGGCTGGCTGCTCACTCCCAGCCTGGGGACAGATGGCACTGGGCTACCCAGGAGTAATTCTGTCCTCCTGATTCTGGGACTGCCACAGATTGGAGAATTCCTGGGGAGGGAGATGGAGAATTCCTGGGGAGGGAGATGGAGAAATCCTGGGGAGGGAGATGGAGAATTCCTGGGGAAAGGAGCTGGAGAATTCCTGGGGAACGAAGGAGCTGGAGAGTTCCTGGGGAAGGAGCTGGAGAATTCATGGGGAAGGAGATGGAGAATTCTTGGGGAAAGGAGCTGGAGAATTCCTGGGGAAGGAGCTGGAGAATTCCTGGGGAACGAAGGAGCTGGAGAGTTCCTGGGGAAGGAGCTAGAGAATTCATGGGGAAGGAGATGGAGAATTCTTGGGGAAAGGAGCTGGAGAATTCCTGGGGAAGGAGCTGGAGAATTCCTGGGGAACGAAGGAGCTGGAGAGTTCCTGGGGAAGGAGCTAGAGAATTCATGGGGAAGGAGATGGAGAATTCTTGGGGAAAGGAGCTGGAGAATTCCTGGGGAAGGAGCTGGAGAATTCCTGGGGAACGAAGGAGCTGGAGAGTTCCTGGGGAAGGAGCTAGAGAATTCATGGGGAAGGAGATGGAGAATTCTTGGGGAAAGGAGCTGGAGAATTCCTGGGGAAGGAGCTGGAGAATTCCTGGGGAACGAAGGAGCTGGAGAGTTCCTGGGGAAGGAGCTAGAGAATTCATGGGGAAGGAGATGGAGAATTCTTGGGGAAAGGAGCTGGAGAATTCCTGGGGAAGGAGCTGGAGAATTCCTGGGGAACGAAGGAGCTGGAGAGTTCCTGGGGAAGGAGCTAGAGAATTCATGGGGAAGGAGATGGAGAATTCTTGGGGAAAGGAGCTGGAGAATTCCTGGGGAAGGAGCTGGAGAATTCCTGGGGAAGGAGCTGGAGAATTCTTGGGGAAGGAGCTGGAGAATTCCTATGGAAGGAGCTGGAGAATTCCTATGGAAGGAGCTGAAGAATTTCCTGGGGAAGGAGCTGGAGAATTTCCTGGGGAAGGAGCAGCATTGGACAGAGCAGATCTGCAGGCCCCCAGAGTAAGTGATGTGTAGTGAGTTCTCTAATTTAACTCTTTTTTGACTTAAATCCACGAGTTTGGCCTGACTTACCCCATGATTTTCCCTGAAATCTCTCCCTGATCATGAGAGGGAATTTCTGGAGGGCACCAAAGTTTTCCCAGTCTGCTGCAGCACTCAGGGTAATAATAATAATAATTACTACTAATAATAATAATAAAAAAAAAAAAAAAATAATAATAATAATAATAATACCAACCACCCTCAATTAA